>RJWT010007445.1:0-27614 GCA_004365215.1 Cuniculus paca | reverse complement strand
TGTAAACATATACAAATAAAATTTAAAAATTAAAGAAAAAAATGCTGGTAAGAAAAAAATCCTATATCACGTAGGTCTTTTAATTATACTTCCTAACAATCTATGACTTGTTTACTTATTCTTCAGTATTAATTTAACACAACAGAAATTTTAAGTGAAGTTGACTCAACAATTTTTATCTCATGGAGTACTTTTTTGATATTCTATCTAAAAATTCATGACCAAACCCAAACTTATCAATATTTTTTTGGCATTATTTTCCATGAGTTTTATATTTTTGTATTTTACATTCGGGTTAATAGCCCATTGTAAATTGCTTTTCATGAAGGTGGTATGATCTATGTTTTGGGTAGTTTTTGTCTTATTTTGGTTTTCACATATAAATATTTATTTAGCACCATTTGATGAAAAACTAGCTTATATGCATTGTACTCCCTTTGCTGCTTTGTTGAAGACCAGCTGACTCTGGTTCAGGTGTCAGTTTATGGGTTCTTTTGATCTGTTTTCTGGTGTTTTTGTATTTGTTTGTTTGTATTGCTTAGCCAAATTTTGCACTGTTGTATTGTAAAATAGGAAGGACCCCAAACCTTTGTAAAGTTAGGATAACTTTCAAAGCATCCAAAGTCTGTATCTTTTGAAAGTCTTACCTCATGTGCATCTCTGAAATGTCATTCTAATGGAATTTACACATTGAATTCAGAGCATACAAAGAAAGTCATCATGCTATTCAATAACTATAATCAATTAGAAGTTAAGTAGATATAAAATTGATCAAAATATCAATTTGCCAATTTTCTTAAAAATTAACTTTTTTTTTTTTGGTACCAGTGACCAAACTCATGACCTCACACTTGCCAGGCAGGCACTGTGCCATTAAGCTATATCCCTGGACCCTGAAATTAACATTTTTGATCTTCCAAACTGAAACAAAACCATTTTAACCTTTCCTTTCATCTATTTATAATTTATTACTGAATGTGATTAGAAATTACTGATAGTTTTCCCATATTCAACACAGTAGGTCATTTGTAATATTTGATTCTTTTTGTTTCACAAGATATTTACTTAAGTATATTGTAGTTGAATAATTGTAAATAAATTTTCAATTGATTAGATTTTTATTGAACTAGCCTTTAAAAATTGTTCACATGCTTTTGACCAAGGGAAACAAAATCAGTCAGAAAGTCTCCATGTATAATGTTTTCTTCATTTTGCTTGTACTTCCACTATTTCTTAATAATTTAAGTAGTGTTTTTTATTGTGAGTCTAATGCTCAGTATGTGCATAGGTGCTAAAACTCTCTGATGATTGTACTATTGGATAAATGAGGTTGAATTATTATGATTATGAGTATGTTCTTCAGTTATTCCCTTATAAGGACACTTAAGTACTGGAGAATTAACTTCTTCAATCTGTAAGATATAATATCATTTGAAAAACTGCCTACTGAGTACTTATATTGCTAGCAGAAAAAATATAAATTTTTAAAGTAGCATTAGACATTGCTCTGAATAATTCACAATGTAGTATTTTGACTTGAAAAGTCATGCTTGTGAATACTTTATCATTTAAAAAATAATATTTTCTATACAAATTCATTGAGATATGATAAACCTGGCAAACAAATGTTCCATGTCCACACAAGATAAAATGTATATTCCTGGTCATGGAAGACTAGAATGAGAAAGAACTTAGAAATAAAGCAATATTTAAACCTTCATTTTCTAGTTGGAAACCTAAGAGCTAGAGAAAAAAAAGCCAGGGTCACAGAGAACAGGCAGAGTAAGATTACAAATCACGAGGAAAAGAAAACTGAAGAGATAAACTCTTAATTGTTCCAGTTCTCTGCTTGGGAAAAGCTAATTGACTGCAGCATGGTAAGCTGGAATCCAAGTATAACACAGTTGTCATGCTGAGATGAGAGGCACAGATATGCATTAGAAAAGCTGAAGCAGCTGGAAATCCAGAGCAGCAGAGAGGAGAGAATTCAGCAAGATAATCTCCAGAAGACTGTTTGAGCCCCATGTGAGTCATTGGCTGATGTTGATCAGCACATGTGCAGAACTGGACCTCTTGAGGGCTGCTAAAAAATAGGTTGCACTGAGGAGAGCACAGCAGAGATAGCACAGAGCTTGTGATGCTGGGGCTTATGATTTTCATAAAGAGTGAAAAGAACAAGTTCCTTCTCTAATTAATATGTATTTTATTATAATATCAGGCATCCAGCTGAGACATCAGAAAATGCTCCTGTCAGGAGCAGACATTGTAATCTGGAGGAGGATCTATTTTAAAAAAATTTAAATAAAACTCTTACAGGATATACACTTAAGACAGAGTTTATATCTTAAACACTAGGTTATCTTTTTTTGTTTTAAAAAAACAAAACAGAAAAAAGGATAGAAATGATACTTTGTAACACTAGGTTATCTTTGCAGAACTATAACAATACACCTGAGATAATCAATTTACAAAGAGGGGAGGTTTATTTAGGTTGATAGTACTGAAGGTTTCAGTCCATCATCAGTTGTCCCTTTGGTGTGTGCCTGTGATGAGAAAGCATACTATTGTTAGTACCTGTCTGTGTGAAATTACATATATCATGATATGCAGGACAGAGAGAGAGACAAAGAAACAGAGACAGAGAGACAAAGAGACAAAGAGACAAAGAGAGCCAGAGAGAGATACAGACAGAGAGACAGAGAGAGAGACAGAGGAAAAGGCAGCCAGAGTTCCATGGCTGAGTGACCTGAGGACCATCCAGAAGATTCCACCATCTCAAAGTTTCACCAATTCCCAATAGTGACACTCTGGGGTTCAAATCTCTAACACATGTTCCCCTGGTGATATTCAATATCCAAACCATATCAAATATCATATATTTAGAGGAGTTTGAGAAACATAATAGGTTTTTAAAGTTCTTTCATGGATGCAGAACAATTAGATGATCATTCAGTACTTAAATTGTCTACTGCAAAACATCAGCATTTTTTGAAGAAGGTAACAGAATTAGAAAACTCTACATCATATTGCTTTCCTTGTCCAGTATGCAACAGAATTTGCTACATATGCAAGAATTATACATTGATAAACCTGACTCATTGTTCAGAACAATGTTAGTAAATAAAAAACAAGCATGAAACATAAAATGGTGTAGAAACTGGGGTTAGCAAGCACTTTAAAGTTGCTGTTATAACATGCATTCAAATTGTTAAAGGAAGTTATGATTGCAGTCAAACAAGAAGTTTGGCTGAGGAAATAAATTTATAGGAAAGAACAAAATGGATGTTGTATAACTGAAAGTTCCTCTAACCAAAAAAATACTAAGTTTGTATGCACAAAATAAGATTTAAGATTACTATAAAGTTATGCAAATTAAATTGTCACTACATTTTCACAGAAAAGGTACACAGGTCAATGGAAAAAATGAGTCCAGAAATTGAATCACATGTATAAACTTCATTGTTTTTAATATAACTCAATAGTAATTAAGTAGAAAAAATGATACATTTTTAAAAGAAATGGGACTGACATAACTGAATATTCATTCAGAAATACAAATTTTGTCTAAGTGGATACCACAAAAAACTACAAAATGAACAGCAGATCAAAATATTAAAAACATAAAACATGTGAATGAAAATATAACTAAGAAAAAGTAAACTGTAACTCCAGAAGTAAAAATCATTTTTCAAAACACTTCTATAAATGTGAAAGCAGTTTACAATATGGGAGAAAAATAGCCAAATATATATAGCTGCTAAAATTTTTGTACAAGATCTATATAGAGAAATTGTAAACTTCAGTGTTAAAAAAGACTGAATTTTAAAATGGACTAAAATATTAGAGGAAATCTTAACCAAAAGAAACATGAATAATGGGAAAAGGTGCTAGATATCATTATTTACCCAGCAATTTTAACTTAAAAGAGATGACTATCACTGCAAAACTTTAGAGTGACTAAAATTTTAAAATAATGTGATAATGAGGCTGTAGGAATATGAGTCAACTAGTTGTCTTATTCATTGTTGTGATAATATTGTAAAATTAAACAACCAATTTGAAAAACCTAATGTACAACATACATAAACCATGTGAATCAGCAATATTTCTTCTAGGTACCTGCCCCCATAGGAAAATATTTTTCAACAAAAATATTGTTCTTAAATTTTCATATGGATTTATTTACAATATCCAAATCTGGAAACTAGCCAAATGTCCACTGATAGAAAGCATCTTGTGATATAACAATCCAGAGAATATTATTCCACAATATAAAGGAACAAATGGGAATATCTAGCAGTATGAATAAAACTCAAAAACATGAAAATGAGTAAAATGTTAGTCACAAAAGAGTATATGATTCCATTTACACTCTGTTCGAAGGAAGAGTAATTTAATAGATGGTCATAGAAATTGATCATTGGTTGCCTGGGGCTGATAGTGACTTTAAAATGTGCAAGAGAGTTAAGAATAGAATAAAAGTGGTGTTGGAATGCTTTTGGACAACTGAAAAGTGGAAAGATTCTATATCTTGATGGAAAGTGGTCATAACATGGTATACATTTGTCAAACTCACACAACTATGCCTTTCAAATGGATGTCTTTAATTTTATGTGGATGATATCTAAATAAAGTTGATTAAAACAAATAAGCCAAATTTAAATCAAACATTCAAATGAAGAAAGTAAGTAATGGACTTATTCTTCATCATTCATGTCCTGACTCAAGAAGCTCTATGAAAAGCTTAAATCTAAAAAGGAAATAAAAATGCATATAGAAAGAAGCATTAATCACAGGAAGTACAAATAAATACAACTTCAAATTAATTTTCAAAAGATAGAGCTTCAAACAAACATTTGTATATGGTAGGTTAGATTTTTCAAAATCACTTTTTAACCTTTGTTTACAGCAAGAGGAATCTTATGGTTAATACATTGTGTCAACTTGAGAAATTTAGAGGTTTAACTGAGACTCAGCAGGGAGCCAGGGTTCTTACTTTGTGAATGTCCTCATCCTGTGCAAAGGAGGGCAAGGACATTTTGTGAGTGTTACATCCACCCTGAAGAGGGGGGTGGCCTGTGTACAACATAAGGGAGGAGAGGAGGCTTGGGCTTTTGCCCTCTTTTGCTCTGGCTGCTGCCTTGAAGTGTTGCCCCAGTGCCATGCCACTCTGCTTTGGAGCCAGCTGATTATGGACTGTAACCACCAAGAACTGTAAGCTAAATAAACCTTTTCTTCCCTAATTTGGAGTGTCAGGTGCTTGTCTCAGCAACGAGGAAAAAGTGACCAAGACAAGGAATAAGAAAGAAAGATTATAAAATGTGGAAAGATGGCCTGATGTTAGCTTGTGTATAAGACTATAATATAAGATTGCAGACAGTTTCATCTCTTTGCTTTTCTAAAATACATGATTAAAGTAGATTTCAAAAAATGAGTTAAGAACTCCAATGAGAAGAACGCTGAAGAAAAGAAGCAGAATATAAAGTTACTGACAAGTTTCTGTTCAAGCAGAGAATGGCAGGATTTGGGGGTTTGCAGATTCTTTCAACCAATACATGCGTAGAGTCCACCAATCCAAAAAGTTAATTCATCCTCTTGCATCTTCTTCTATGGGACCTGGAGACATAAACTAATTAATACAAATGATTTAGTAAATACATTAATTTATTTATCAATAAGAAAATATAATTAATTTATTTATCAGAAGAGTGAAAAGATAATCTGGTAAGTCAGTCCATGAGCTAGTTCTTTAAACAGACAGACACACATGCACAGGGGAGCACTTCATTTTTAAGTGAGAAAACACATTTTAGTAAGTAATGAAATATGGAAAAAGACTGTATGAAACTAGAAGGGTGACTATTAATGCAGTGGTTCAGAAAGAAGGACATGGAATAGAAGGGCAGTGTCTTGGTTACTTTTCTGTCATTGTTGAGATAAGATACCTGATGACCAACATGAGGGAAGGAAAGGTTAATTTCTTAAGTTTTTGGAGGTTTCAGTTCACACTTAGTTGGCTGCAAGGCAGGGTGGCATGACTGAGGGGCAGCTCTTCATGGCAGCCCATAAGTAACGAGACCAAAAAGGTGAAAAGGGGAGAAAACATGCCTTCTTCCCTCCCTTATATTGTATACCAGCTCTGCCCTTGAGTGGGTACAGCACTCACACTGCCAATTCCAGTGCTAGACAATGAGCCAATCACACATGCTAGATTCAGCTTCCTCCATGACTGCATGAGGCTTGGGGGAGCCATCTACATGCAAATCATAACAGGCAGGATATTGAAGAGGTTGATGGGATCAAAGTATACTCAACAAAAGTCATTATTCTGTATAACAATACACACTAATAAAAGTTCAATAGTATGCCAGAACAGTAAAGATGGAAAACATTTTAATGATTATCTTTCAAATATGTTAAATATTTTTGAAAATAGTGATTAAAATTATGAATTTTTTAGAAATATATAAATGGTCAACATTGTTTAAAGGAGTTCTCAAAAAACAAATTGAGATCAAATTAATGAAACAAAGTAAATGCAAAGCAAAATAAAGCAAAAACAAAACTATATAGCAATAAGACAATGCTTTTTTTTTCAATTTCTTTAAAGGTCAATAATTATTTGTCTTTTATATTGTTTAAGAGGTGGAACTATGAAAAAAAGCACTATACAAATCATGATACAAATTTAAAATACAACTGAATCCAACATTACATATGGTCAAATTACATAATGACAATGTTAATAAACTAAATCAATTAAAATAATGTAAGAAAATGAATTAGGGCCTATTACAAGAGCAAAAATAGGATTGGATATTAGGTTGTCAGAAGAGAAGAGCAAATAATAAGAATAATAAATTCCAGAGAAATATTTGAGAAGTTCAACTTCTACCTTAATTTCTTTCTTTACTGTAGAGACACAATATCTGACACCTACAAATTAAGGGAGAAAGAGTTTATTTATGCTCACAGTTTGAAGAGTTTTCAGTTCATAGTAAGTGACTTCAAGGCAGGATGGCATGGCAGAGGAATACTGCAAAGGAGGAGCAATTCATGGCATGGCAGTGGGAAGTAGAGAGAGTGAAGAGAGGGGCAGAGAAGAGAAAAGTTCTTCCAGGCCCTTTTCTGACAAGGTTCTACTTTCTAGGCACCTGAGCTATGAACTCATCTGTGGACTAATCCACTGATGATTATCACTCTCCCATGATCCAGCCACCTCCCCAAAGCTCCACCTGTGAACACATGAGGTTTTGGTGGACAGCTAGAAAAACCCTACCATCTATACCATTTACAAAGGTAACAGTACGAGAAAGTCTTCTTGGTATAAACAAAATAGCATCAAACCCAAACCAATAATTACATTCATTTGTACAGGCGAATTACCAAAACTGGAACAAAAGGAAAGGGTATGTCTTATTATTTGGTATTTTAGTGGCAGCTCAGGCCAATATGATTAGAACAAAATAAAATTAAGGGCAGATAAAGAGGGAAAGAGATAAAAAATGAATTAAGATATGTTATATACGTTTACTAACTCCCCACAATGAATGTAACTAGTACATAGTGCAAACGTGCACTAACGAGAAAATGATAAAATAACCATTACTCTAGCCTGATATAGTTGTGTACCTGGGAAACAATAAAACTATAAAACTATTGAAATAATAAAACTGTTTACAAAATTTATCAAATAATAAAATATACAGATTAAAATTATCATCTCTCAAGGGTACCAGTAACAAGCTATGGTAAAGTATATACAAAAATAATTTATTTTAATGTAATATTTGACTAACATACTTCATATAATCTATGATATGATATAATATTCAGAATATATTTTATTAAAAAAATTCTACATCTATGAAGAAAATTATACTACATTCAGGAATGTACAATAATATTAGATAAATCAGGTTGCTTCTAACTTAGCAAGAATACTTTAAAGATGAAATTATTTTTTCATTAACCTAAATTAGTGTACTGTAATTAAACACCAACAAAAACTTCTTATATTTAACAAATATAAACAAAATGCAATTTTTATGCTGAATAATATATAATGATTTTATACTGAATAATATATATATATATGAAAGTATCCATACATTTTAAATAAGGATATATCCCTGATTTTGCAGTAGTCACCACTATCTTTGAAAGATAATTCATCAATATCAATATCATCTAAAGACAGAGTCCAACTAATACCAATTCTAGAATTTTAGACTGACTTTTGTTGCCCACAAACATATAGTTCTCCTTTACTTTTAGAAAAATGGGAAAATTATAATTCTGCATTGCTTGAATGTCAGGCTAGTTCTGGCCTGCTGACAGTGAGCAAAAGTAACAAATAGCATTTGCATGCTGGGGCATTTACTTGCTGATACTCTTCTTGAGTTACTCTTCTTTTGATACCGTGATCACAGAGTGGGCCTACTGTTACTGTAACAAAACCAGAAGCTGAAAGTGGCAGATCTACTGTGCCATGACCTGCACAGTTTTTTGGAGAAACTTTAGAACTACAGCAGATTTTATGGGTGAGAAATAAGCAGCTGGTTAATCCACTGAGCTGTGGAGACATTTTTTTTAATCATAAGACAACAACCCTCACAAAATGTTCTCTCTTTTTATTAGTTTTATATTAAATATGCTTTTGAACTTACAAAGTTCATTAACTCTAATCAAATACCTTTTTATGCATTGTGCTGCTACGTAATATTTTGTTTGCCTAAAATGTTTCTCTAATGAAAATGATCAGAATGAATCATTTTCCAACTGTAGGGTTCAATGATTCTATGATCATTTTCTAATAATTATAAACCAGAGTTGGTAATGTTCATCAATCTACTTAACACCTGACACATTAAGTATACCTCTTTGACAGAACTGAAATCGGAAAATTATTACCTTTTTTGAGCCTAGAAGATGAAGATACATGAAGCACAAATTACCCAGTGCTGAAATAACTCACTCACGAAGAAAATAGAAAGAAAGAACATTTGACAGATTTTTAAAAAGCAGTCTTTAGGGGCAATACCCTGTTTATATTCATTTGAGAAGATTCTAGTGATAATAGCTTCACTCACAATACTACCAATTGCTTAACAAGGGAATCTTCACCAATCTGCAAATAGCTAAAAGTTAAAATAACTCTTCACAGCTATTCTTGAAGTGTTTTGTTCATGTAACACAGCTTTTATTGGATCCTAATTTCAAGGAAATTTAAACATCATATAAAAGTCCCAATTTACAGACTCAAAGCGTTCATTGCTTGGCTTTTAAAGAGGTTTTTTATGGACAACAAAACCTTGTTATATTAAAATGTGATTTTCTTGCCAAATTACTGACCCAATAATGTTTCTATTCTTCCATAAATTATGTGTGCTTTATCACTGCAACTTTATTTTATTTCAAAAACCTCCTATGTGCCAGGACAGTAATGGGCATGAAAGCATGATTGAACTAGGTCTCTTCTATTTCAGAACTAATTCTTTTGTCAGTTATTTTGTGTCTCTAATGTTCTGTCTCTTTCTTATATAGGTATCCAAAAATATCTGCACACATTTATTTATATGTCCACCTCATCACACAATCACACAAGACTTCACTCCTCCAGAGCTATATTATTAATGTCTGTTGAGATTATTTCACCATTAGTTTTTAGCATTATCATAGTTATGCTCAGTAGAGACCTGTTGGCTGATGCTTATAAAAGAAAGGACTTTCTCCAGTACAACACATTAATTTATCATTCTGCTCCTCAATGCAAATGATGAGTTACCTATGAGTGGGTAAACGGTTCAGATAGTTCTCAAGAGACTAATAGTCAAACAATCTATGCAAAGTATCAATGAATTTTTGGCAAGGATTCACAAATAAAGAGCCTCCAACTACTCTGGTCTCTGATAAAATGGTAGTGGTTTTTGAAATTAATACAAAATCTGATGGATTTTCATAAAATGCAAGTACTATCTCCTCTCCCTCTCTATTTACATTATTTTTTGCTATGCATATTATGTGGGCCATATGTACATTATCAACCTCTTTTGTTTATTTATATCGATTACTTCAATTATATAAACTAATGGAAAGTGCAAGAAATTTGTTGAACACATTTACCTGGTATAGTGAATTTTAATGACTTACTTCTCATTGTCATTCATATCCTCACATTGGCTTCATTTTTCCCTTGTTTTATTGTTAGTAGTTATTTAGAGGCAGAATATGGAAAACCGAAATTCTGAGAGCATGCAGGAACATGTGAAAATTATGCACAAATGCCATCCAAAAAGTTTTAGCAAAGATTTCAATTAAACACCGGGTGAATTTCTGGTCTGAGATGCTGAGTGAATTTTAATGATATCATTTGGTTCCTAACTTATGTCCCAGGAAGACAAGTCTCTGAAAATGCAAAAATCCTGGGAACTGAAGATGACATAGCTTGACTACACCTGTCTTCTCATGTAATTCTGAAGCATTTGTCAGTTCTACCTGACTGTGGCATCTTTTTGTTATCATCTCACAATAGTGAAGGTTTCTAGTTTAATGCAGGCTTCTAGAACAAATTAGATTTATTTTCTCTAGGTGAGCATCATCAGTGTGTTAGGGTACTACAAAATGCTTAAACAAGGTCCATTGAAGTTCAGGTCTCCAATATAACAAAAATTAACATTATACTAAATGTAAAGTCACAATTTTTTAAAAACACTATTATGAAAGAAAAATGGTACTTTTAAATAGGCATGACAAAGTTAACGTAAAATAAAGGTAAATTTCCAGAAATCTCCCTTTGAGTGAGTGTAATTATTCTATCAGTGCTGCTATGTTAAGTATGCTAGATGCATTGTTCGATATTATTTTAAAGTAAGACTAAGTTAAATAAGAAAAATCAATCTAATTTATCCAGACTCCTACTTTTTGTCAGGCTCAGTGGAAATATTTCTCAACCTGATTGGTCAATAATTAATTAACAAAAGTTATTATGCATGCGTGACCAAGCACTCTTATCTACAGAGGTTATAAAATAAATAAAACAGTCCAGTAATGGGCATTGGAGATGCTCCTGTATGTTGTTCCTATCATAAATAGTGTTACAAAAAAGCTTACATGCT
Source organism: Cuniculus paca (assembly GCA_004365215.1). Taxonomy (NCBI): domain Eukaryota; kingdom Metazoa; phylum Chordata; class Mammalia; order Rodentia; family Cuniculidae; genus Cuniculus; species Cuniculus paca. Next base: position 16,497 of record RJWT010007445.1, on the reverse strand, counting down.
TACATGGCAGACATATTAATTGGAAGATAATCCCTAATCTTCCACTGACCTCAATTCTATAAAGATTATTGCAGAGTATATGTAAATTAGTATACAATTTAGATTTGGAAAATGACATTTTATTTAGGATGTAGTGAATAAATTTTCAGTGTTGAAGGAGTTTGGAAATTCAAATGGCCAAGAACAAATCACACAAAAATGTATACTTTTAAAAGTTATGTATATTTAAGAAACCATTTTGCAGATGTCATTTAAAAGTTCTATGATTAAAAAAAAAACACAAAGAAAATCTGGGCTGGGGATATATATAGTTCAGTGGCACAGTGCCTGCCTGGAAGGCATGAGGTCATGAGTTCAATTCGTGGTACCAAAAAAAAAACATTCTATGAAGAATAGTGGTCTTACTTCCATGAGAAATTTTCTTCCAATGTAGTAATTTAGGATTAGAGTCATATATAAAGGATTAATGCAAAACAAACCCTTGCTGAGTAGGTAGGCTTGAGGCCCACCTGACAGTGGTTTTAATATCATACTTTTATATTCCTTCTCCCATTAGAGAGAAAAGTTTTACCTGTCTCTGCAGATGTTTACTCCAAACCTGGGTAGGCTACATATCAGTGGGAACACTGCATATTCAACACATTTTCAGTGAGGCTGAGGTAAGACAGGGTTGTCAGCAAAATTTGAATCTAAAATGTACAGAATTTCAGTTCTCAAAATAATTATGGTTTGGGATAAAACCAACATACACATATATAATAATATTTGGCAAAAATTGATTCATTATGCACTTGCAGTATTATTTGAGAGTATTTTACTCAGCCCTATAAATAAAAAAGCACAATAGATTGGATGGGACTTATGAGAAGTGGTAAGAATAGGTAGATAGGTTAGTAATTTGTTAGACCTATCAGCATATGTAGAATAAATGCAATACATGTGTTTTGAATATAGATGAAAAGGATAGAAAGGCAAGGTTGTCCTATAAATAGAAAAAGGTAGAAACATCATGTAAATCTTAAATACAGGACCATGTAAAGTAATCTAATAAGTTGAATGTAAACACATCAAAACATGAAATTAGTAATACCTACAATGATGAAAATGAAGATGTAGAACTTAGAAGAGGAAAGAGGGAGGCAGGAGGGAAGAGGACACACATTAAGAAAATAGTATCAAGCTGTATTATGTACTCTCACCCAATCCCCAAGATAATTGTAAACTGAAAACATGCACTAAAAAAAAATCTTAAACACAGGGAACAGATCATGACAGTTCCAGATTTACAACTTGTCTATGCTTAAATTGATAACCACTGATGTATGCTGTCATATTTAGCAAATAGAAACCAAGAAAATCCAACTAAAATTGAATTTCATATAAAAATATATTTTTCACCTTAAATAAAATTCCCATGTTATTTGGGACATACGACACATATATGCAAGAACATATACACATATATATGAAACATCACTTATATAAAATTAAAATTTAACTTGGCGACTATATTTTATCTGTCAAATACGTATTTGTGACACCTCACATGGTTTTATTGTGGCTCCATACAAAGGAAACCTACAGTTGATAAGCACATTCATCACAAAGTACAGGTGTAGCAGGTACAGCTGTGTATCTGTGATAAGGGAAGGATACCTTTGGCTCTGGTCACCTTATGTTTTCCAAGTGCCATGTCTCAGTGTTGAACTGCAGTCCTTGTAACCAAATCCTCTTTTGGGAAAGCCGATGCTCCAGAACTACATAGGAAATAGAATTTTTTCATGTAGACGATTTAGGCAATGAATTAGTCTGCTTGGGCTACTCTAAGAAAGTAGTTAAGATAAGTAAATATTGTATTGTGCTGTTTTGTTAGAACACCAAGTTACAGTGGGGATACTAAATAGCATGTAAACAGTAAGTTCTATATTGATGTGTGTATTATTTGGTTCACTTAATTCTGCTTATCTTTAAATATATTATATTGAACTTTGGGAACATTATTTTATTATTACAGTAAGTGTATGTAATTTTTGTCATTTCAAAGAATAATCAGATGAGAAAACATTAAAATCAATGCATGATGTGTACCACTTCTATATACTCTTAAAAATGCTAAAAATCCACTTCAAAATTCTAACAGTATTTTTTTCCATGTGCTGACATTTCAGGTGTCTTTTTTTTAATCTCTGAGCTTCTGCTTCTGTTTCTTTTTGCTCCCTCTCTTTCTGCACAGAACAGGAACATAAATATTAAAATTAGTAAAACAGTAGTGCTACACAAAGGGTGTAGTATGAACAGATTAGAAGGATGTTAAAAATGTAGACCTGGAGAGATTATGAAGCATGTGGCAGGTGCAAACAACAACATGTGTGAAAGCACTGTATTTGTAAAGTGGGATTTGTAGTTGACTTGGTAACTTACTCATTTTGACTGAAATTGTAATATATAAAATTCCAGTGTGAAGGTGCTTATTGTCGAGGAACACAAGTGATTAAAAAAATGTCAATTTAGTGATTCTGTGATAAGAGATCTATTACAATCTAAATTCTGAATTCATTTGTTTATGTTAAAAATAATCTCATATCTATATACAGTTGAATTTAGGGGGAAAAGTATGAGTTTTAAAATTTGGTTATATATGTGTAAAAGATATTAAACAAATTAACAAAAAAATCATAAATATTCTAAGTTGGTATAGATTCCTTTAAAGGGCCTGAAGTTTATCCACTTGAAGACATTAAACAAAAAAAATTTACTAGTTGAATCTATAACAATTCAATTCTAACAATCATAGGTTTGCATAGGTTCTCAGTGTGCATACCAAAACAGTGCATCCTTTTCAGAAAATTATTTTTTTAGTTTAAAATTACCTACTTGATGGTCTCAAATATCTAGATGCATTTGGAGTCTATGCTGAGAGATGGGAGAATATGTTGAAGAGGAAAATACCATTGTGAGCAGTTCTAGCATGTAACTTGAAAATGAAAGTCTCAGGAAATTCATATCTGATAATATTTGGCTGATTGTAATATAATAATCCAATTTACTTGCTGGAAGGCAGAATGGCCAGAGAGTTGAACAAATGATGAGAAACAGCTGAAGAAAGATACATATTAAAGACATGTTGCAGTTTTGTGGAGGGGCTTTCTTCAAGGATAACCTTTGATGCAATAGTTCTTGAAAATAGGATGGTGGAGTCAAACCAGAGCCCAGGAATGGTAGAGATGACATGAATTTCTACTTCGTTTAGTTATTATGGATTCTGAAAGCATAATCCTCAGAAACTAAACTAAAAAGTTCATAATAATTGCTCTAATTTAAAAATATGGACAGAGTTAAGTTCATCATACTGACCACTTTATCAGAACAAAATAAGTATATATTGTGATGTTTTCAGACAAATTAACTTTTCATTCAATTGATTTTACCTGTACAGTCTACAAATATTCTATGCAAAGAATGTAGAAATTAGTCAAAATTCAATACAAATCAAAGAAAAATTTTCCTGAGAAATGTCAGAAAATAAGAATAATGGTGTTACCATATACTAAAACTAATTTCAATTTTTGAAGAATTCAATAATTAGGCTTTCTTTTTCAGGTTATTTGTTTATTCTACAAATTTGCACTGAATATCTGTGGACACCATTTTGGATCCTGGAAAGCAGTCAGAGAGTGTCATAGAAAATGTATATCCTATGGCAAAATTCACCTATGTTTGAGGGTTGGCCCTCTACCAGCAGAAGTTTACCATTTATATGGCTCAATTATGTCTTCAACATCTTAGCAAATTTGGCAATGCTTATTTCAAAATATCTAGCAAGCATTTGATATAAAGTATAACACACCATAGATTATATTAACACTGGTTTGTTTTCTTAACTTTATCTTTTTTATGGAATTTTAATGTGGTCTTTACCCATAAGAAGCTAACAGATTAGGCTAAAATATGAAGGTGAAAATTAAAAATTGTGTCTTATAAATTATCAGATTTAATGAAAAGAGTTTTAAGACAAACTACAGAACTGAGGACTATTTGATAAATGGTCCTATTTATCTTTCTTAATCCAAGAATGAATGCAAAATAGAAACCACACAGCATATGTAACCTACATAATTCAAAAATACATAAAGTGATGATCAAGATGATACTGATGAGGAGGAGAAGGAGGAAGAGGATGACGAAAGCTGAGTTCCAAGCATTGTGATTCATTCATTATAATAACTTGGATGTCCTCACAATAGAAGAATAAAGTTCATATCATTGCTATTAACACCCTGAAAAGCCATAAATATTAGAACTGTAAAATCGATTTCCCCATATCACACATTTACTGAAGAAATTCATCTCAGTTCATATTCATAAAATCCTTTTTAATAAATATTAATACATTGTAGCTGAAAAGCCAGTTTCACTTTCTCCATTATGTATTATCATTTGTTTATTTTTTAAAATGAAAAAGGACTGCAATTTAATATTTAGAATATACCTTTATTAAAATATAAGCAGGAAAACCAGATTATAACTAGACATTGTCAACACCATGTACACTTTCTAAATTCTAAAAAAAGGGATTTCTTATTTAATCAGGAATATATCTATGCTAATTATAGAGACATTCACTGCACACAATGTTGCCTTCGTGTGTGAGATTGCTAAAAAAATACATGTACATCGATCTTGCAATAACCTAGAAATTACTGAACTCAGCCAACTAGAGGCCTTCCAGCTGTTTTCATATATAAACTAATCTGACTTTCATTTCTTTCCCACTGACTTTCTTCTATGAGGTGTATTTTTTCATGATGCTATATTGTGTTTTTCCTCCTGAGGCACCAGCAGTGCTACACTTTTTTATTCTCCAAGAGCATTCATTTGAATGATATCTTTTTGCCATTAACTATTCTTTTATCAACTTAACAAACTTAAAGAAACCATAACCTAAAAGGTTTAAGATAATATATATATATTATGTCCATATAAAATGATCATTAATAAATGAAGATGGCAGAGAATCAAGAATACTTTTATAATATTATTTTCACAGTCTAATTTCTGTTCTGAGAAACCAAAGGGGAAAACAAATAATTGAAATATACAGATAATCCCAAATGAGACATATATATAGATATGTACATATATTAAATTCACTGCAATAATACAAATAATAAATAACTTTGATTTAGTCCAGTGGGAGTAGGGTTGAAAAAAGCATAATTTGAAAATCATAAATTTGGTATTTACCAAATTTTAGAAGTGATTGGATATCTGTGTAGAAGAAGAGAGAGGCTAAGATAATTTTGGAATTTTGAGCTAAGTGAACTGGAGAGTTACAGAATATCATAACCCGAAACATGAAGGATATTCAAGTTTATTTGTTTTCAAAATTCATTCTCACATAATTTGCAGTTGAAGGACTAGCTCAGAGTTTCCAATTTGTCTAAAGAAAATGATTCAGACTGCTGGAGTGAGAGCCCTAAGCTGCCAGATGTTCATTCAAGTGCTTTTTCAGGTATCCTTGATTAATAAATTAAACTAACATAGGTATCAGTGGGTAAAGGTGAATCTGCGAGTTCATATGTGTGCACATATAAGTGACTCCTGGAGAGATTAAGGCACGTTTGTAAGCAGAGAATTTAAATATTTATTAATCTACTGTATTTCAAAACAGTGAAAAATATGCTGTAGAAATATTTCTAATTTGATTCTCCATTATTTTATTTTTGTTATAATGGCATATTTAATTTTTGAAGAGTTTCATCAGCAAAATGGTGAAAATGACTTGCCAGACATAATATATAGACATCCATTGTTAAGAGGAAAAAAAGCATTGCCAAAGATATTTCTTAATTTTTTTTAAATATAGGAACAAAATTTTTCAGAATTTAGAAATCCAACTTAAAAATTTCAATATTCAGCTTTTCTACTTGCAGGGCAGAGTATTGATACTATAACATCTGGCAAGAATTAATGAAATAGCAATTCCAGTCCTCAGAATGTCGTATAGGGTGTTCTAAGCATACAATGGTTTTATAGAACTATTGATTGTGGCATTATTTGTAAGAACAAAGGTTACAGTCATGCCAATATTTGAATCTCTTTATCTTTTACTATTGAACTGCCTCCAAAATGAACTGCTAAATAAAAATAGCAAGACCCAAAAAAGTATTTTGCCATTTGTAGAAGAGGAAAAAAGATTGTACACACCTTCATATATATACAAAAATGTTTTCCTACATAGAGAAATTCTGAAAAGATTAGCAAAATACAAATAACAGTGATTCACATATTGAGAAATAATTATTAGGTAGATAGAAGAAAAGAATAATTGAAGAACTTGCATGGAAACTACTTTTATATCTTCAAGTGTTGAAAGATGTGAAGATATTATATATTCAATAAACAATCTTTATTATCTACTTTCCTGACAAAGAATTTTTTAAGACAAAACTCTTGATCTGCTCATTTTTTTCTTAATATATTTAAAATCATTTAAAAATGTCAATCAAGAAGCTCCACCTGTAACTGACTTGACAAAATTGTGCTTTATAACTTACATTTTTTTTTCTTTTAGAGAGAAACAAGTCCCAAAACTTCCTCCTGCTAAGCATGTAACAAATTCCTCTCCATCTCCTCAGCTCAGAGGAAGCCACAGAACACATAAATATTCAGTCTCTCTAGTGACCAGCTAGTGTTAGAAAACAAATTTTATACATAGTCACAGACGGTCTTTTAGTTAGAATAAATAAAATTAACAGACATTGACTTGGAAACATTGTTTTATTTTCCTGGAACTCATTTTCTTTACACCTAGAACACCTTTTAGAGTTGGAAGAGTTGATACGGAAGAGTTGATGGCCAGTATAATATATGAAAAACCCTTAACCCAAGCCTGCATGCAGTAGGTACAGTGAGTTGGCAAGGTGGTAACTAATAGACTACATTATGTTAGATTGCTATGATTAGTTCTCTTATGGTTTAAAGGTGACAGGTCTCCACCCCCATCCCTATGCATGACTTTGGGTTTGTTCACTTGTTTCACCAACAAAACGTGAGTTAAGAGGTGAATGGTACAGAACTATAAATGTGATTGCCAGATTGTCCAATTTTCTCATATCTTTCATTCTGTTATGGGAACAACAAGCTTCAGATAACATCCCTACAGAGTTAGCTTCATACTGTGAAGTCATAATGCAATAAAGTCAGAGTCAACGGTCTATCACACAGCCACCACTGTACTTCAGTCCTCAAATAATGTTACTGAAAAATAAACATTTGCTATTGTATGCTACTGAGATAATTCATCCCCCCCCCAAATTGCATGGAACACAAAGCCTCTTGGGATAGTTTAATTCTCTTCCATGTAGTCAAGTATTTCTGATATGTAGGCAGCATTTCTCCAAATCGAGCTTTGGAGGTCAGCATTTTGTGACTCCAAATTTTTCAGCGTATGATGTACAGATCCCCTTATTCACAATTTAAAAAATTATATAACTGGGAAAAGCATGAAAAATTCAGAAGGCAAAGATTTTATGGACAAGTTCTAAAAGGGAGCACAATATTCAACTCACTCCACTAGTTGTAACTTAACCGTATAGTCACATTCTTGGTTGTGTAGTTTCTTCTTCAAACAGAAGAAAAAAATTGGATAGTTAAATACTTATCAGCTTCTGATACCATAGGCTTTCAAATGAATACCAGTTTCCTATAATTCCATCTAAATATTCTCTCTTTGTATTTGAAGAAACAGTGCATTCCATATAATATGTAACACAGTGGCTCCTCCGAAGTTAGGGTTAATCTTTTCACACTTCACCCATTTAACCACAGGCTGCCAAATACCTACAATACATATGTACATATGTGCATAAACCTTCCCACTGTCATAACTTAGCATTTAAGCTTTTCTGATATTTAATGACAACTTTTCAACACATAGAAGCATAAAACTTTTATGGTAAAGGTTTTATCTGTGCTCTCATATAGTCTGATCCTTGCATTTGTGTCTATAGAAATTGGATACCTTTAGTTTTAATTAATAAAAATCTTATCTTCAGATATTCCTAATAGAACATGATCCTTGGTATATACTACTGGCCTAGATAGAAGTCATCTATGCCTGTAGTTGTGGTATATAATACTGAGGGTAAGTTACTAAAAGAAAGCGTGCAAAGGAGAAGTTGGGAAAGAACCAGAAGTACCCTAATAATGTTGCTTACTGAATTTAAGTAATACATGGTAGAATATCGATGTCAAATTAAAAACAAGAGAAATTCAGGTAGCAATAATAGATAAGGAATGTTACCTGGGCATAGTGGTGCACAAATGTAATCTTATCACTCAAGAGACTGAGGCAGGAGGATCTCTGTGAGTTCAAGGACTACATGGGCTACAAAGTTAGCTTAAGGCAAGCCTGAACTGCATAATGAAACCCTGCCTCAAAAGGACAAAAAAAGAAAAAAAAAAGATAAGGAATGTTAAAGAACTGTAAATTGACAAACAAAACTCACATGTATCTGTGGTGCACATCCAGAGATCTAGAAATAAGTGGCATGCTAAATTTTTCTCATGCTTTAGATTTCTGACTTTGCCTTCTGCTTTTAATTACCTCTGCAAAGTTTCTGTTACCATATAATGTAAAGTAACCACAGGAGTAAACCTCAGAAGTGAAGACGAGAGTTGCAAAAAATCTACCTGCCATAGATAGTGCAAAGCAAACAACACCTAGAGGTATACAAAGACACAATGAATAGCTTTCAGGAATAATAATCAACATTCAATGAGGTTTTCAAGCAGTGATATTTTAGAGATGTTAGTAAAGCATATGCTTTTTCAAACCCTGAAAATAAACAATTATCTTTTATGTGATTGTTACTTAAATGACCAGCTGATCCAATTTTCATATTAGTGAAACTGATTAATAATTATGTGCTTTCTTGGACAGCCTAAAGGTGTAAAATGTACTGTAGGGCAAGGCAGCACAAAGAAAGAGCTCCCTTACCTCCTTTGTCTCTTTCCAAAGACAAGAAGTCTTAATAACATGTATCCTATAGAATAACACATTAATGTGCATTTAATTTAAGACTTTTACTTGATTCATATATCTAAGCCTGGCATCAACTAAAATATTAATGTAAGTATCACAATATAGCTAGTAAACTTGCAATATTATTTTAACCGTATTTAGAAATAATGCAAATTACAGAGAGAAACTCTTCAGAAATATCTGCAATGCCTCTGAATACAGAATGAGCATCCTCTGGGAATATTCCAATTTCACCTGCTGTCATCTCTCTCCAAATTACTGCAGAAATGCCTGGTTGAGTGTCATATACACAGGTGGCTCTGTATCAATGGTGCTTAATAATGGCATCTATGGGGAAGAGAGAGGAGGAGGAAATATCCTAGAATATGTAACTTTTAGTAGAACTGCATTATCAAACCACATTATAATAATGCTTCTATCATCTAAAGAGCTACTGAAGAAAAAAGCATTCCAGCCATCTGAATTTCCAGGGTTATGAATGATTATCCTGCATTTTTTTTCCCTTGCTTTCACACTTGCTGAAATAGTTTCTAAAAGGCTTGTATTAATATTCTGAAATTAAAAATTTTGGCATCAAGAACATCATCAGGTTATCATTTGAGAAAATCTATCCTAGACCTTTCTTAAAGGCTAAATGTAAAAATCAGATGTGCAATATAGTTAATCAGATTCAACTGTCCTGAGTTCAATACAAGCCTTAGAAACTGGGTGTGTAAGTGACAGGCACGAGGTATCAATTGTATTCATATCACTGAGTTCTACTTTAGCCATTTAATTCCAAGATAGAAATGCAGTGACCTTAGTTAATTAATATACTGAGACTAGTTTAGTTTTATGTGTATGTGTACATACTTTCAAAGTGGAAATCAAAGTTCCCACTTTTACTATATTCTTTTAAACTTTTCCAGGTTTATGTCCAGTTGGAAGTTGGCAAGAGATATGCATTGTATTTATTTGAAAATGTTGTTTATATATCTGTGTGGAGCAAGAAGCATTAAAGTAGTGATTTCAGAAGCCATAAAACAAAGTGCCAGGCTAGTCACCAGCTAGCAATGTGACTTTATGGGCCAATTTTTTCATCTTCCATATAAAATAACTGAATTAAATCAAGAATTTCAAACATGAGTTATGTATGTGAAATCATTTCAGTCTGCCCAGAAAATATTTGAGTTATGTCAGGCCTCACCAAGTAATTATTATTTGCATTCTTTCACTATTAAAAATGTCCCAGTGGGATAACAAATTATATATGTGCCCTGTTTATAGAGATTTTTGAAAAGTAGAAACATTTTTTTGGACCCTGAGTGTGTAAAAATAAAATAAGAAAAATCTGTAGATGTTTATGCTTCTTATCTGACATTATAAACAAAAAAATTACAAATAAGATAAAAATCGATTCACAAAATGATAAATTCTAACATCAGAGATTAGCTTCAGTCATAGATCAATTTTTATACTGAATCACTGATGTTTGATTTAAATGTATAAAAATGTAAATTTGAGAATGGTTCTACTTTATATTGGCTTTAACTCTCATATTTCCAACTATATCAGTAACATATTTTGAAAATAATTTTTCATCAAAATGATTTTGTACAGTTGATGCAAATATTTTTATGGCTTTGTGTTACTTGGAGAATTGGATTTCATATTTTACCAAACTGTACCTGATACAAATTCTTGAATGCCTTTTGTAGTGAAAGTTTCTTGATCATTCTGTAAAGTTTCCATTAGTATCACATCTTTATTGAAATCCAAATAAGTAGTAATTCAGTGAAATTACTGTGTTAGCTAACATGGGAAGCACAAACATATATTATTAAATATTCATGACTTGTTGCTATGGTTGCAAGGTTACTTCTCACATGGCTGTGGTTCCCTACCTTTGCCTGCCTGTGTAATGTTGGTCCATGGCATCATGCTTACTGCAATTCGTCTTCTATGTGCAGCAGAGCAACCAGATGCTCAGTGTACTGAGAGAGGATTAGGCTTTCATTTGATTAAAAAAAAGGTATCTCAGACTTAGATGCGAATGAAGCACTAAAAATGAATTTCCGTATCAGAGTAAAACTGTTCCTTGACAATTCAGAATGCAGTATCTTCATAATATAGATCATTACGGCAAATGAATATTCCTGATTAGAACTTCCTATTAAAGACCTCAATAACCTGTGAGCATATGTTTGAACACCTCCTTGGACCTCACATGGAGAAATAATCCAATTGAAAATTCTAGTTAGAATTTTGTGAAATAATCTACCCTGTGGAACCAGATTAATAGCACATTTTTCCCACACATGAAATCTGTCTACTTTCAAATGTTTCAGAAATGGTTTGGAGATGATAAACATTTAAAACTTGATTTTCCTAACATATTAAAATAAAGTAAATTTGTCGTTAGTATTGTTTAGACTTTCTTAAAAATTTTTCAGCAAATGAGACCTTGAGAGGATTACAGGTAACAAAAACAGTTGCAGTATGACTTTAGGTTAAATAATAAATTCTTATTGACATCATTTGGGATAATAGAGATCATTAAATAATGTGTAATGTGCATATGCACACACACAGAAACACACAACTGTCCTGCAGTTCAACAAATGTAAATTTGCCTTGTCCTTGTTTTCCATTTGTGAAATTGCTTTTGACATATCATATTGTGTGGTGTCAAACATACCAGGCAGTATAAGAAAAGTTGATATAATCAAGAAAATTCAGTTTGAAACACTTGCAAACTTACCGACAGCTAAAATTTTTCAAGTGACTCTTACTCCATTTCTTTCCTTATTTCTATTTTTTGTTTTGTTTTTGTGGCACCAGGGATTGAACTCATGACCCCATGCTTGCCAGGCAGGCACTTAAACCACTGAGCTAAATCCCCAGCTTCTTTCCTTATTTCTATACATTTTTGTTATTTTCCTTTCAGAGGAAAATCAAGGCTTTAAGATGTACATAAAAGTTGCATTTCCTTGCAATAATGATTCTTTCCTTGCAATAATGATTCTTCTTCTATTCTAACCTAATGAAAGAAAAGGAAATATGATAAATTCTCTCATTAACAAAACAATTATGACCTTAAAGTTTTCTTCTGCAAAATGAAAGATTTTTTGTCATGAAAATCGTGGTAGAATTCTGAGATTGTTAAAAATAATGTGCCTACCAGGTAATTTTAAAATAAGGAAAAACAAATTCAAAGAGAAATTTCATCTCTGCATTTTGAGAAGCAAAGTTACTAAATATTCTTTTTTTAAATTTTATTTTATTTTAAAGATAGTAAAACCCAACAAAACTAAACAGAATAAATCCAATCAAAACACAGCAGTGAAATTGGTACAGAACATCAAAACAGGGTAATAGGAAAACAACAATGGCTACTATAGTATATCTTGTTATCTTCACAGTAGTTGTCCATTCCATCAGATATTGCAAAATCAGACGAAAACAAAACAGAATAAAACCAATCAAAACAGAATATTGAGTAAAGCAAAAAAAAAATTAAGAACAAAACAAAACAGTGAAAACAATATTAGGCTTCAAAAACAAGGTAGAAGGAAATCCCCCCATATTAGCCATATTGCATACTGTTACCTTCCCTGTAGATGCTCAGACTGCCAGCCCCATCACTATAAATTCAACCAAACAATACAATCCTTCAGCTGCTTTTTGTTACTATCAGCTCAGGCTGACCTCCAAACCAGCTGATGGCTTATGGGGTGAGAGGGTTTGGGGATTCTCAGGCTGCGCACTGGTAGGCTTACAGGAGGTGCTGACTTTTCTGTTCCTGGGCCCCATATGGTCTGCAGGGTGTACCACAAAGGCTGGCTAGTTGGCTTGTTGATCGACTCCTCCCAGTCCCAGCATGGCCGATTCTCAGGAGAGACTATCTGACTTTTCTTTGTCTTCCTGGGCCCCGCTTGGTCTGTGTGGCTTACCAGAAAGGCTGGCTAGTTGGCTTGTTAAAATATAATGTTCTTATGAGGAAGTGTAAATTGAAAAATACAATCAACCTCAGATGATAAACCTCTGTGAGATTAGTAAATGATTTGGTTGAACCCGTCATTAGCTTAAAAAACGTATTGGAGACACTAAGTTGTAAACTTTCTAGGATAAAAGAAAAACTGTCTTCTTTACTCATGTATCATTGTTGCCCACACCAGGCCTTGACTTAGAGAGTAATCAATGTGTGTTTTTGAATGACCCAGGATCCATGACATTATAAATTTTGCTGAAAACAAAATGGGAATCTTAACTATATTATCCATCTAGGGAAACATGAATGTAGTTATATGTTCTATGTACAAATCATCAAGCTATCTTTAATAGTAATTTTATTAGTAATTTTGGTAAATTTAATAAAATTAAATGAACAATGATAGTTTGAGAATTTAAGCTCTCAATAGAAGGAATTTAAAAATAATTATTATATTGAAGTATACCTCTGGGAACATAATGCAATCTATGGACAGGTCAAGTCCATTGTATTGCTTATTCCAGTCTCTCGAAATTATGTGTAGCTTGTGCTTCAAACAGACTGATTAAAAGTATTATAAATGACTAGCCATTTTAGGAAGAAGGAGAAGGCATAAACTGTTTTTACAGATTTCCAAATAAATTTTTCCACAAAAGAAGAAGTTCACTTAGAAAAAAAATTAAGTCATTATAGCTTATTTCTTTATTAGGATTTTCCATTTTATATACTATAAAATCCAAGGATGACAGGTATATTTAATTGGCATTTGAAATAGTTTTGCAATATTTCTGCCCTATGTCATTTCTGTTGAGAATTCTGCTGCAAAATCTTACTGTCACTACATTGAAGATAATGCTCTCTCATCCCTGCCATGGCTATTTTTAAATGTTTTTTTGATGTCTCTTATTGCAGCTGTGTTAAAATTTGCCCAGGTGCAGTTTTCCTGTTTGAGATGCGTAATAATTTTTGAGCTTATGGTTGATGTCTTTCATAAGTTTTGGAAAAGTATTAGCCTTTTTTTAATTCAAATTTTTTCTACATAATCTTTATTTTCCTATATTATATAATTATTAGATCTTTATTTGTGATACACTGCTATCCTATTAAGTACTTTTTGCTGTTTTTCCTCATCTTTCTTCCTTGGTTCAGATTGAGAATTTAATTTTACATGCCATTTAGGCTAGCATTATTTTTCTTAGCGTGTGTGTGTGTGTGTGTGTGTGTGTGTGTGTATGTGTCTGGAATCAAACTCACAACCTTGGGTTTGCCAGGCATGTGCTGTGGCACTGAGCTACATCCTCAGCCTTAGCTATTTTTTAAAACAGTTTTAGAAGTTTTTGTTGTTTTTGCTGCTGTTATTGTTGTTGTTTGCTGTTGTTATTATTGATAATTTTTATTTTTATTGGTACACATTTATGGTGCATAACAATTATGTCCTCAGCTATTTTCATTCCACAGAATAAGATTTTTGAAATCTTAATTCCGTTGCACTGATCTATGTCTATATGTGTGAGTACCACATTGCCTTCATTTCTGTTGCTTGGTAGGAATTTGTTTTTGAGTATAATAAAATTAGAGACATTTTGGCATAATTTGCATCCAGGATCAGATAGCCAACACTTTAATACATGTTCTGAAGAATGCTATTTTATATTTAATCTAAGGGTGCAGTTTTTAAGAGCTCCTTCAATAATACATTTGGATACTGGGGCTGGGGATCTAGCTCGGATATTTCAGTTGGTTTCTTTCTGTTGGCAGGCTCTGAACTACAACTATTCTCAATTCCACATTGTTAGACTACTTATAGTTGTGCTCAGCTATGGAAACACTATTTGGAATTTGAACAAAAAGTTATAAAGACGATGTAGCAGCAAATGAAAAACTCACAAATTTATAGTCTGCTTATGTCAAATAGCTTAGCCCTCTAGATGCTAACTTCCTAGCATCTTCAACAAATTTTTTGCAAATGTTTTATATATTTATGCTAGTTTTTCTTAATGGGAGCATCAGTTAGACATGAGTGGCTACCTAAGCCAGAAGTATAACTCAGAATTGGCTTCAATTTATAAAATTACAAACTTGCTAGAGTACAATTAAGAGATTTCAACTTGGAAATGAATCAAATATGTCTGTGTGTAATTTTGAGGTGCGCTATAAAAAATTATAAAGAAAAATATTGGAATACACAGCAAATTCTTCATAGATTGTGTAGACCAAGAGTTGATCTTGAATTAAACGTGGAATTATCAATAACCAAAGAGTCTCTTGGAACCAGTTATTCAGGAATATTTTTTTTTCATAAACAGTGTGATTAAATAAAACATTAAAGAAGCAAAAGAAACTTTGAGAAGAAAAGTGTACCTTGAGAAAAATTCTCATTCATATTGTGAATATTGCAATCATCCTGCTATTAAAAGTAAATCAAACGTTTTATAATAATCATATTCTATAAATTCTATTATCAGAATTAAAAATAAAACCTACAAAATTAAAATGCTTCCTTTGGAGATGAGAAAAACATTCAGTAACCACCAAGTAAGATGAGTAAAGTCATCAGCCTTTGACTAAGTCAATTAATACAAATAAAGCCTCTTAAAATGCTATGGTAGAAATTTCCCTGAAGTATTGAGCTATTATTTATTATGAAAAGAGAGATTATATAACTTGTTGTGTTATATATAATATAATATATTATATATAATATAAAATAATTATATATATAATAATGTATATCATATCTGCAGGTGATATATATTATTATGTAAACAAGAGGGATGGTGATTCATAAGGTTTTTCTATGACAGTAACTAATGTAATCTTTCAATGAATCTCTAGCAAAGCAAAGCACACTGTGCTTTTCTTTCTATGCCCTTGTTGGTACCTTTGAATCACTTTATATCTTCCTCAGTTCAACAAGTTCTCAATTTTAACTGATATTGCAAAGTAAAGTATGATTTTTCTTGAGCATTTCAGGAAGAAATTTTTTCTGTTTCTAAAGTGCTAAAAGTAGAAGCAAAGAAAAAAAAATAGGGTGAGAAGAAAGCTGTATCTAAACACTTATGAACCCGTTAGAGTCACAGGAGCAGTAAGAATGTTTGCTGTGACTGATATTTCACTATCAAGCTTAATGGTGAATTTATACATCTCAAATCTCAGTTCCAATGAATTCTTTAAATTAATTCATGGTCTTTTTGCCAGACCAAAGTCAAATTGGCACCGGTGGACTATTTGGTGGTGTGTGTGGGGGTCTGATATTCAGATGCAGTTAGAGTTTCAGAGTGAGTCAGAATGTGTTAGGCTTATAAACACAAGGAGACAATCCAATCCTAAATGAAGATGAGCAACACCTACATTAACCATTGCCAATTTCACTATTGTGCGAGAACCTCAGATCTTCCCTTTTTATTAGATGTGCCAACATTCTCCTACCTCTCCTGAATTCTAGTCAATTGCAACAGGACTGACTGCCAAAAAACATTTC
>RJWT010007444.1:0-19203 GCA_004365215.1 Cuniculus paca | reverse complement strand
CATTAATTTCAAATAGCACAGAGAGCAATGATTTTTGGTTAATGGGATGTACTCCACATCAGCACCCAGTTTCAAGCCGACCGTGCGACAATAATACTGTTTCTGCACATTTTGCCACCTTCCATTAACTTTATAATAAAATTTTCTGTAGTTTAGAACCCTTTTGTCCTTAGATCTAAGAACATTAAATGTCTCTTATTGAAACTATAACTCATTGTCCTTTATTTCCAAATTAAAATCAGATAGAATAGATGATTAAGAACAGAACCAAAGCACAGTATTATTCTTTCACGTCTGTTTTTCAGGTGAGCGACCAACAACAGAATTTTGGGTAAAGAATACAGGCCCCTATAGCCCTCGCTAAACAGAGTACTTGACATGTCTGGAAAATCAAGCCATAATTATGTTAGCAAAACAGGAAGTCCCTATCATTTACATCAGTGTGGGCTTAATGAATATTTTTATCATTTATTGATATTTAGCAGACAAAATATCTTAGTCTACCAAACTTTCTTTTGATATTGATGTTTAACAAATGCCAGATATAGGAAATGCATCTAGCTTTTGAATCAAAGGAAATATTTTGATTTTAGATTGAAAACATTCAACATAATATGCTGTTTTCTAAAACACAACAGACTTTAAGCAGATCTAAAAATTGGATTAAAAAAACAAATATAACCATCTTTATTTATGTGTGTAACTGGAACAAAAAGGCTGTTTTTCAGATACCCAGAAATGATTTATAGCTTGCAATTACCCACTTCATTCAATATAAACAGGATCATAATTCATATTACATGATCTAGAATCCATTTGAAAATATATCACACAATTCTGAAAATAAATATTTTACTCGTATCATCTCTCATGTTCAGCACCACGACCTTAAAGTGAATTTTTAAAAATAAATAAGTACTTCATATTATTAAGCCTCAGAGAAGAAAAACAAAAGTACCTTCGGGAAGAAGCCTAAGTTTTTGAATCTTTTAAGAGGAGAAAATTGAGATATTGTGATGAAAAATACTCATTTCATTATGAGAAGAACAAAGTTCTGTTATAACAGAGTTTAGTCACTACCCTTCACAGTTGTGTAAAAATAGAGAGAAATACGTCAGACTTTTGCTGAGGCTCACGAGCATAGAATGCAAAGGCCTGAAGTAAGAGAAAAAGCTGATGAAATATTAAGTAGCAACACAGGCAAACCGTGAGATGAGACACCATGCCCTCAAAAGCGAAGGCTAAATATTTTAGGAGAATTAACAAAAATGCATTTTGAAGAAAAAGCTTAACACACATGCTTGTTACATATTTTTAAAATTAGGAAAAGAAGCAGAATGTATTCACAATTCCATGAGGGGAAAAACTCGGGATTCAAGTAGAACAGGAAAATGTTTTTCTAGGATAGCACTTTTCTAGGAAATGTCATATTTCTAATTTTCTCTTCTATTAAAGCTAAGTATCACACTATTACCGTAAGCTAAAATGACCCCTAGCGTTAGGAAGTAGATTCTTTTTCGTTTCAGAGTGAGTCGCAGGCACCAGACTTCCTTTATAACTGCAGGAATGTTAGCACATGCGTTTTGTCAGTGTGTAATTCAATTAGCTATTTTAGTCAACAGAAAAAGACCAAAGTTTACGATAAAGAAAATCTCTTTTCTCCTGCCCACTAAAGAAAAAGAGACACAATTCTCCAATCTACTCTGGCAATTTTAGATTTTCGTCATCCAGAAATGGCTTTCGAGTCATCACACAATATTTATTTATAGCTCTAAGTTATGGTAGATGTAGTTACAAGGAAGGAAAAAAAAGCACTTCTTCATAAAAAATCTGGTAGCATTGTCAAGGTCAATTTGTGGAAGAATTTCAAGGCAAATTTCTTGAGCAGCGAAGTTACCTTTATACAGGGAAATCCTAGCTTTTATGGACTAAATGGAAAAGTACTCAAATTGTTTTAGCTGTGCAACTCATTAGATACCTTAAAAAGACACTCAAAAATGTGAATTTAAAAGTACTTAAATGTAAAATCTGTACAAACGAACTCTGTGGCAGCCACATTAGTAATTTTTATCTTAAAGAACAAATTTGGGGGGCAAAATGTACTATTAGGGCACTCAGTTCTCATAGGGCATTGAGGAAGAGAAACATGTGCCTTGTAAGGGGTCTCCAAGAAGCACACTATGCAAAGGGAGTCTCAGTAAACCAGCAATAACTATGCTATACTGTGTTTTATGTTTGTGGCAAATAAAATTAATAAATAGCAGTCAACATGGCTTGGAGAAGAAAGAAGGGTTTAAACAAAAAAATTAACAAAAAACTCCACTGATTATAATTAATACAAAATGAAATGTCAAGATACAGACATATGTTTAAGCTTTTCAGAGACTATCAAGCATTAAAGAGATACTTAGATTTAAAAAAAGGTTTTCATTATTTACAAATGAAAAAGAAGTGAAAATAAGATCTAATAAAACAGAGTGATGGTACACGTTAAAAATAAAAAGTATTTACCTAATCTCCAACAAAATGTAATTGATTTCAGAAAAAAATTATGCATATTCTGACTTAAAAATATACAAAATATATGTTGTGAGTCTTGCTCTGCTTAATTTGGAAGCTTTTCTGGAAGAGCCACACACCAAGCTTCTTATGTGCTTATTACTGTGGGAGTAATTAGCTAAGAAGAATATGCCATGATGATAAACTTCATTGCTCAATAACACTAGTAAACATTAAACTATTTAAAGAATACTGTACTGTATTATGGTTCATTCTATTTAAATCTTACAATTATAGAAGCTTTTTCTACTTGTATTTTTCTATGGGGTGAATTGCTAAGATTTGCTAATCTGCTGCTAATGCAAGCTGATATTAAGTCATATGACCTAATTAAACATCAGGGTTCATATTTTAAATATATAATTACCAGAGTGTCATTTTTTAAAAAATGTAATTACTAGTTTCTGCTTTAGTAGAAAAAAAAATTGATGTTCGTGTCAACAGACCATGGAAAGTTTTTGGAGAATGTTTTTCTTCTCTGACAGTAAAGAAACAATGAAAACTCTCAGTGTGGAAACCCGTTATTAATATTATTTTCATGAAATAGATTCCCTCATGTTTTATCATTTGTCAAATTTCTGCTCCAGAATTATACTCTGTGTCATTTCTTACTGTCACTTGGAGCCCATTCATCTATCTTTATAGAAAAATATTTTCACTTTTGGCATGTTAACAACACTTGCACAACGTTAGTGTGATACATGAGTGAAGCAACAGAATCTATTATTTTAAAACAAAGTAGGTTCAAAGATTTGGGGCTTTGAGGAAGAATTTCTCATATCTGAATTGCACAAAATTATTTCTAATTACCTCTTAGTGATTTCAATATCACAAATCCCTTCTGATTAGCCCTCTTAAAAACAGAGATGAACCCGCGGCAGGATTGTTTGGCCCTGTTGGAAGCCTTGTCTTAGAGAACGACAGATTATGTAATTAAATAGAATCGTGTCCTTTCCATAGAAAGAAGGCATGATACTGGGACGGCTGCGAGCTATATGCTCATTTCTATATTTAGACGTTGACAGGGCAGGGGCTCACTGACCAAGCAACTGACTTCAAGGATCCTGTGTAGCTTTCTCATTTTAAAAATATGGAAAGAGAAAAAAAATAAAGAGGCGACTAAAGAAACGGCTGATGAAATGTTACCCTTTTAAAGAGCTATTCTTCATCCCCTGAATGAGAGAATGTCCCCACAAATAGCATTTTTGCCATTCAGAGGATTGATTTACTTAGAGTGCAGGCTAGAAAAGTCTGGGGAAACAGTTAAGTTTAGGAACCAAAGAGGAGATCCGGGCCAGAAAGCAAAAACTTTAAATTTGCTGAGGAACACATGCCAAGTACCTCCATAAGTTTGTAAGTGAAAATACAAATGTGATACTTAAGAAAAATGCTCTTTTGTTTTTCAAATGAAAAGAGTAAACTAGAGATTATAAAGATAAACGAAGATACTGCAAGGACATCGAACACCTAATAATAAGAGTAGCAAGGAAACGAATGGCTAAAGATTTCTCAATACATGGTTATGTTGATATTTTTATTAAGAACTATATTTCTTGCCAGCCTTTCCTTGCAATTTTTCTTAATTTATTTCTTTTCTTCCACCAAGCCATGAACGGTTGCCCTAAATTCGCAGCCGTGCTATATTTTGAAATCCTCAGCATGACAATCAGAGTTTAAAATGTACTATTTACATTTTACCTGTACGGTCAAGGAGAAAACCAATGTCACAAAGGCCCCTCAAAACTAAGAAGTCAAAAATTACTTATCAATGTTTGCATAAAATCAAGAGTATGATGTCAATGAAAACCAACGAACAATGCGCTCAGACTGATGGTTTAAAATTAAAAGCAGTGGATTATTTGCAGACTTGGTGCTTGAATGTAGGTATTTGAATTTTGTTAAGTATTTATTGTCTGTGTATTGAACATTGTAGTTAACAATGTAAAGAATAAAGAAGACTGCATGAGGGGTAAGAACATTAAGAGTACAAAAGAAAACAATTTGACTTGAAAATCTGTAATCCTGATACATTTAACTATGATTACCAACTCTTTTTCTAGAACTCTTGTAGCTTTCATACAAATATATCAAGAAAGCAATTTCTTGAAGGCCTATAAGGATAAATATATAGATTCATCTTTTGAATTTGTACAAATGCTGTTAATTATGAATTCCTTGCCTATGCTTATGATGTATATACAATGTGTCCAAAGATATGAAAATGATCTCACAATTACAACCATATACAGATTTTAGGATTAAGCACAGTGAAAAGCTTATGCAATTTTTGTTCCAAACACTTCCTTCACTTTACAGTTTATATACCAAAATTTTAATGGTATATTGGAAAAACGAAGGTGACAAGTCTGTATAAACAGCTTTTGATATTAAAATACCAAGTGACTAAAATATCATTTGAAATTTGATGATTTCGTTTATTAGAAGAACAAGTGGAAGTTGTTTTCCTAACACTATTTTTTAAGAAGCCATCAAAATATTCTAGAACTGGTTTTGTAAAAAACAATGAAAGGAAAGCCCACACTCACCACCTCATCTGGACGAGGCTCAGACTGCTCTGCTGTGTCGTACTCTGCCACCTGGTGGCCAATTGTGGAAACTCAGACAGTGTGGTTATTGGACTGCTTCTTTCTTTAATCTTCCTCTTCATAAACTGACTAAACTTCAGTTTGACAATCTGCCTCTTTTTTGTGGGGGAGGAGCATTGGATAATTAATGTTACACTTATTTGATTTTGCTTCATTTCAGAGCACTGGTACAAATTAGGTGTAAGATGGAGTTCGCAGAAGTTGCAGTTACTTATATTGAAATTACACAAATGTACTGATCTCTGCAGAGTGCCCTTCTCTGAGGAATTATAGACAGTTCGAGTCCCAGTGTGCTTCATAAACTAGGTAGGAGTTCGTAGAGTAGGCATCAAGTCACGGAAAGCTGAGGGACAAAGGAATTCATTAAATGAATATGAGACAGCATTGCAGTGGATTAAAATAAAGAACATTCCACTGTGCATCACAGGGAAATGAACTTAGTAGATGTCATTTCTGTCAACACATCTCACAGATGATGTAAACTATAAGCTACAACCTTTGAGTAATGATCATTTACTATTTTATACTGGTGAATCACTCTGTAATTAATTTTTTTCAACATTTGCTGTCATGAATACACCTAATGCTCAGAACACAGTTTCTAAATGCCAATCCCCATCAGAAGGAACTGGAGCTCTTGGCTGGGGGTAATAAATGTACGAGGCAAACCCGGAATAACTTCTTATGCAAGATAATAAGAAAATGTTAAAAAGAAACTGATGGGCACAGGTCAAAAATACACAGGGAACAATTTGCCGGGACGCGTATTATCCAAATCTGGGACAAAATAAGCATTAAAATGAATAATGATAGTAGCAGTGGCTTATAATTCACTGAATAAAATAAAAATCCACATGATGTGTACGTGTGTGTGTGTTGATAAGATAAAGGGAAGTTTTCTTTTAAAGTAGATGCCAATTAATAAATGTTAAAGGAATAGGGGAGATAGCAAGTC
This sequence comes from Cuniculus paca, assembly GCA_004365215.1. Lineage (NCBI taxonomy): Eukaryota > Metazoa > Chordata > Mammalia > Rodentia > Cuniculidae > Cuniculus > Cuniculus paca. The sequence goes on along the minus strand of RJWT010007444.1, from coordinate 13,083 downwards.
ATCGTTCGGCAATCATGATACAAACAAGAATTATAAATAGATGTTAAAACCTGTGTGTAAAAGTTAGATGAGGAACAGATTATTCATATATTCTCAAAACAAAGCATTCCCTAAATTTTCTTATTAATTATTTAAAAAAGCTGTAAGAGTGGAGAAATACAGCCAATACCATATTAACCAAGTGGTCAAAGTTAACAGTATCAATAAGGGTACAAAATAAATCCATGTATCTCCTTAAGTGATACGTGGAAAAGAGTACATCACTTACGTAGTATTACTTACCAACATGCATAACCTGAGTCTGTTTATGAACGAATACAAAAATGTAGATGGACAGCTTTGAAATATCATCCTTTATCCTTCAGGATTGTTTGGAGGCAAAAGCTTTTGCTGATTATTTATGATAAGACATTACAGAAAGATGAAACAAAATATAATTCAAAGCAAAGAATATTGGTGGGAATACTGATGACATTGGACTAATGTTTACAGATCACATAATCATGCTGTATAACTGTTACATTTCCTAATTTTTATAGTTATGCTGAGATTCTATGAGATCGTCCTTGTCCTTAGAAAACACAGTTGGTCATCTTTGTGGGGGATTTCTGCAGCTGCAGATTCAACCAACTATGGATTGAAAACATTCGAAAGAATTAGCATCTATACTGAATATTGAGATCTAGTCTTTTCATTATTCTCTAAGTAATACAGAGAGGCAATTGTTTACCTAGCATTTATGTTGTATTAGGTTTTATAAGTAATCTAGACATTTTTGAAGCATCCAGGAGGAGATGAATAGGTTTTATACAGTGTTATGTTGTTTTATCCAAAAGACTTGAACATCCACAGGCTTTGGTAGTCAGAGGGCTTTGCCACAAATTCTCCACAGATATGGAGGGTTAACTACACACCCTGCAATATTCAAGAGAAAAAGGCACAATATCTGTAAGCTACTCTCAAAATTAATATAATTTATATGCAATTGTATATATGTGTGTGTAAAAGAAGATAAAAGAAGTTGAATGTCAGTCTGGATAAAATTTATGTAAGAGTTCTTTGTTTGACTATAACTTTTTTGTAGATTTTGAATTATTGCAAAATTAAAAAAAATTTGGGGGAGGCTGGGGATATAGCTCGGCGGCACAGCACCTGCCTGGCAAGAGCAAGGTCCTGAGTTTGATTCCCGATATCCCCTGCCCCCCTCAAAAAGAAAAGTTTTTAAAAGTTTTACTGTAAAAAACACAGAGGCGCCATCATCTTTTGTCACAAAGTGTATCTTGCAATACTGGAGTCTAAAAATTTGGGTATTCTGTCAGAAACATTACATAATACTACACAACTCGTGAGTGACTTCTAAGGTTATTACTTTATTCCAGTTCCATAATTTTATTAGTTATATTGTCAAGATTCTTTCACGAAATAAAGTTAATAGAATTTTGTTAGGAATTTCCTCATTTGCATATAAAACAGTAAATTATATAACGCTCTCAAGTTCCCATCCATACAACACATTTATAAATCAAAGTAATTTAGAAAGATTTGCTGAAATCAACCATGAGTAAGACCCTAGAGATACAAAAATGACAAAGTATAGCTTACCCCCTCCATTAGTCACAGTTTAATAGGACAGTGCTGGTCAACATGCATGTATGTAATTAATAAATACCAACCTACTTGTTGGTTTTTGTGGTCATAACAGTATAAACAAAATGCTATGTATGTAGTGATGGGAAAGAGCTGTGGGAAAATGGAAATGGAAGAAGTTAATTCTTAAATGCCTTTTAAGGGAGCTCAGAAGAGGCACTATTTGGTGGAGCTGTGAGTGATGGATAGAATTTAAAGGGCACCAACACCTTTGGCAAGCACCTTATCCTTGTCAAGTGTCCACAACACAGTCTTTAATAGTGCTCCTATAAGAAAAGCCCCGAGAGGATAGGAATTTTGTTACTCAATGTGACTGACACATAGCAGTTACTCAGTAAACATTTGTTTAGTAATGAAAAAAAACCTGTGCAATTGTTTCATAACTATATAAATGGCAAGTAAACAAGTTGGTCATTGAGAAAGATTTCATTTTCCTCTTCTATGGTTTATATGTATTGGTGACAGGGACTGTCTTTTCAATTATTCTTGGAATAAAGCAGGTCTTTTCTGTGACACAGATGCATGAAAAGTTTATGTTAATAAAATCTACAGAAATATCTGGGAAAGGGTATAATAGAAAGGAAAGAACATTTTGGAATATTTAAATAATCTGTGTCTGATTTGAAATATAAGGTAATAGGGAAAATGTGAACAGAGACACAGAATATATGATTATACTCCTTTCCTCTCAATTTTTCTGTAGATTTAAAACAACTTTGACAAAAATAAAGCCAACTAAAATGGATGAAGAATAAAATGCCCAGTGAGTGAAATTAGTTTAACTTGAACAATATTACAAGCAAAAATGAGAGATTTGAGAAACACTCTTAGCAAGAATCAAATATGTAAAAATCCAAAAGATTAAACTATCTGTGAGCTTTAAAATATTAGCATTTATGGTTATTGTATCAGTCAGTGTTCATTAGTGAAACAGATATAACACAAGGTATACAAATGCACAAGAAATAACACCAACTTAACGATGGTCAGTCTCAGAGTCAGATGAGCAAGCATGCAGAGGACATCTGCCCATTGGAGATGGAAAGATTTGGTCCAAGGCCTGGAGCTCCCTGCAGGGCCCCTGTGAGTCTGTGTCAGATGGCTGATGGGGCTGTGATAGAAAGTTGAAGAGTCTACACTGGAAGCCAGAGTCTACTCTGGAAGCCAGAGTCTACTCCGGAAGCCAAAGAGTCTGCGCTGGAAGCCAGGACACGGCGCCCAAGGTGAAGGTGAAGACTGGAGCTCCTCCAAAGAAACAGAAGCAAGACCTCCCTTTTCAATTCCCCTTTATACAGTCCAGGTGACACGCTGCCCTGGGGTGGGTCTTCCACATCCTAGGGTGTGGAATTGCTGAGCCAGTTTAGCCGAGCTTCTCTTATTCAAGTTGACACAATCAATCAACTATCACAGTTATTAAAATATGATTGCATTAAAAGCATTCCACATGTGAAAAACAGCATGCAAGAGCAAAGAAAGAAGAAACAGGTCAAAACGCATTCTTAAAGGCATTAGATCTCCCATCCAATGGAAGTTGGTTCCTGGGCTCCTCATAAGAAGGATGAGAGTGGTGGGTTTTCAGGATTCTTCAACCCTTAACATAGGAAACAACACTGCCTTATTTCTTGGTGGGGGCAGGAGGGTCTCACACCTATGTGAGGATGAAAGGAGAGGGAGCCCAGTTTCCTCATTTCTTGAGGCACTGAGCCTTGGTGCAGGGCTGGCCTCAGGGGTGTGTGCTGAGAAGTGTATCAACTCTTGACTCCAAGCTCTCCTGTTGCCACCTTATGATCCTTAAACATTTTCTTCATACAGGGCTCCGCATTTTCACTTTTCCCTGTTCTTTGTAAACCATATACTGAGTGTTGCTCTGATCTGTTCATTGTGTGATACAGCTATTTCTCATTTAATGATCTATCTGTTTAACAGTTGTTCAGACTTATGACGGAGGCACGCTGTTCTGAGGTACAATCTGCTGCTCGGACTTCCAGTTCACCTTGTCTTTCTGTACAGTTCTGTACATCTTGTTTGTAGATCTTCAATGTCTTTTTTTGTACGGTATACCTGGTTTATACAGTACTGCCATTTCTGTTGGTTGTACTCTACAGTAAGTGCCGTAGTTACATGTCATTATACATTACAGTATAACGTGTATGCATGAAAAAGTTATTTAAATAAAGTCCTCAAACTCGTGTTTCCTTGGACTGTTTCTTTCTTCTGAATATTGGAATGCACATACTGTATTCAATTCCTCATTTTAGCAATCAATTCATTTCAGGATCAAGACACAGGAACATAGCTGTGGTTAAACCAAGAGTGTCTGTAGAGTAACAAACTAACATAGTAGTTTAATTTCTCCAAAGTCTAACCATGAGCTATGAATTCTGGTGTCCACAAGGACCAGGAAGGGGAGTGTGAGGACCGAAGCAAGTGGGTCAGGACTGGAGCCAGGAGCGGTGTGTGTCGTGAGAAAACAAACCTTTTCCAGAAAGAGCAGCCATGACAAGGCATTGTGTGTGGATGGGGTCCTAATGTGGTTAGAGGTCCCAATAAAAACCAAAAAACTAGGGATTCACTTTTTACTTTCAAATGTGAAATCATCATATTTTAAAATCTTGACTCAATTAGGAAAAATATTCTTTGGGTGGGCCAAACAAAACATATCTGCCTGGCTGTAATGTGGCCAATAATTTATGACCTCTGGCCCAGAACTCCACAAACAAAAGCATTTTTCTTAGTTTCCCTGTTTCTCATTAAATCAATCTCTCTTTCTCTCTCTCTCTGTCTGTCTGTCTCTCCTTTCATTCTCTTTTAGAATATAAAAGCAATTAACTTGTAAATGATATGGAGAATTCAGAGCATGGGAATAACTGTCTGCCTCTAAGGAAAAAATTTCCGTTATTCTAGATGGTTCAATTACAACGAAAGCAAGCCAGAAGGTAACTCTCAATGGGTAATCTTATATGTTATTAATAAATTGTCATACTGCAGCTATTAATATTAGCAACCAGGCATATGGATTGCATATATAAATATAATAGTATATTAAGGGATGTTATAGAGTGAATTCGTGAATTTATGACCAGCACCTGGTCTTTACTAACCAGAGAAACAGAGTAGTTCTGTTACTTCAGATAAAGGGAGGAGGTGGTGGCCTTTCTCTTCCAGACTCTCATCCACATCCCTAATTTATGGAATCTTTGGAATGCATAGTTTTCTTGGGGGTCAGTTTAACTGAGTGAAGAAAAGTCAGCAGATTGAGCCTTTTAGAAATATTTTAAAACTGCAAAATACATTGTTGTTTCATCATGAGATACCCTTCCCCATCCTTTTCCTACTGTTCTTATTTAGGAATTAATTTTATGTGTCTGTCTTTTCATTTACCTGTCTGGTAGACATTTTCATATTCCACTCATTAAGTAAGAAGAAATGTTCCAGACACTCTGACACTGTGAGTTTTCTTTCCTGTCCAAAGTCCCTTCCTGGCAAGACTGCTGCCTAGGCTCACAGCTAAGAACGTGCACTGCACAACTTCATTTAGAGGAACGGCCCTTCCCGAGTAGTAGAGTTCAGTTTGCACAGTTGTATACATTGCCAGGACCGAAAACTAACTAATTAATATATTGCAAGCTCCTGTTTATTCTTCCTAAAATGTACATACCCAGATTGGCACAGATACATGGCACAGATACACTGCAACCTATGATCATATAACTTTTTTTCTTACTGCTGTCTTCAAGACTGTTACTAATGGATTCTAAAGGTACTGGACTAATTTGATCAGATTCACTTAGGTGAGTTGTTCAAACAAACTCCAGTCTGAAGACCCTGGTTCTGGAAACCAGGTGTGTTCTAGCTGCAGGTAGCTGATTTAGGAAACACTGACTTGGTGCATACCTTGTGCTGTATTTCAGCTTCTCTGAAATATACATATCACTGGATACAACACACTCCTCCGTGAGTGCCTCAGTTTCCTTCTACATTTCCTCTACCTGTAAGAGCTTTCCTTGGATTTTCCCAGAGTGAACCTGCATCTTATCCTTTAAGACCTAAACAAAATGATACTCTCCCAAATTGGACTTTTAGAGGAAATCCCTTTCTTTTTCAATTACCTTGTTCTCCCTTACTTTGAATCAATTTTCCCTGTGTCTTGGTTCCTATGACAGTATGTATTATAAAAGTGAAGATCAAAAATTGTTAGGGGCATACCCTTAAAAGAATTTCTAAGTCTATGTCATTTCCATCTGAAATTTAGTTCACATCCTGTTTGTGTCATAAGTTTAAATCAATACCAATATCATTTCTGGCATAACAACTGCAATGCTAATTTCCAGCATCAAAGTATCAACAGTTATTTAATATAAAAATTTATTTAAAATAGATTTATACCACCACTCTTTAATAATGTATTCAGGTCAGGTTCTCGTAGAAAACACCATTCCAGTACACGTGATTTACTTAGCAGTGCTCCCAGGAGCTGCTGGTAAGGGTGTGGTGACAACATAATAAAGTCTCAGGTGAAGTCCCAGGGTCTGCTGATCCTGCTGGGAGTTTAATGACCATTACATGCCTGAGTCTTTCCGACTCCTGGGCAAGGGAGTTGCCACATAATTGGCCATGAGACAATGGACGTATGCGTGGGGGTAGGGGGTTAGGAAACACACATCTGGGCTTTACCTTCTCTCCTTTAGGATGAAGAGATGCCAGTAACCTAAAGGGACAGTGACCAACGCCCAAAAGCTGAGACATGGCATACAAATAAAGGATCCACGGTCTGCTGGTGGGGTTCCAAGAGGCCTCATCAATACCCTAACAATTTGATATTATACATGCCTTTTAAAAACGCATTAGTTTTCTGCTTCCGGAAGATGAGTTAGATGTGTTTTTCCCTATTCTTTCCACCAAGTGCAATCAAAACTCTAGATATTTCACAGACAACAAATGTAAGACTCTGACAGGTACAGAGGCAAGCAGACCAGCTCAGGATTTCAGGATCAGAAAAACAACTACTGGGTGAGTCCTTGTATGTTTGTTTGAGTTTTCTTACTTTACATGTTCTAGACCAGGCCATGGAAGATCCAGCAATGCAAACATGCTGGATTGGCTCAGACAACAAGAAAAAATTCCAACAAAAATCTGCTTTAAGTTGAAGTTTAACAAAAGAAAAAGTTTAGAAGGTAACAGCTCTACTGGGGAGGTCCACCAGCTAGCCAAAGCTTATAGGACAGGCAAAGGCAAGACAGGTGGGAATCACTGTCTGATGTGCTAACTCTCCTAGAACGGATGAGAAGGTGGCAATGAGAAGGATGCAGAAGGAAGGTCAAAGACAGACATATGGGAATGCCTGGCTATTACCCCTTACATATGATGAGAACTTGGGATGTTAAAAATTATATAAGTGGTGACTGAAATATACAGTGAATGTTTAAGCTTTTAAAAATTTATTATAGTAAAAGACACTGCCATTAATATCCCTTCTCTTCAAACACACATCCCATAATTCTTGCCACTTTCTGCAGGTCCTCTTTTGTGCCTTTATGAAGTGTGATTAAAAAAAAAAATAAGGTGAATGCTACTAAGTGCCACTCGATGGAAAGGCAGGCTCATAAAAACATCACAGTGTGTCCTCATCCTCTTTATTTACTGGATCTGGCATCGCACAACTTCTGGCCCTTTCCTGAAGTCAAAATAACCATGAAAGGAAATGTTTTGAATGGATTCAGAGCATTGAGGCATGATGGAGACCACTGTGAAGAGGCACTGAGCAGGCTTTAGGATTAACTAATTGGCTTTCTGTATTTACTTATGAGTTTGTCCCAGGCTTAGGTGACTTGCTCAAAGAGCTGGTGGCTGTCATGTAGTAAGTACAAATCGCCATGCCAGTGGGCACAGTAGAGGCCAGCATTCATTCGTGACACTGTGACACCTCTGAGGGCAAGATAAGGCCGTACCTGACGACGTGACTCGTCTCCAATTCCAGGGCAAAAACTGACAATCTTAGACATAAAACTGTTCTCTTAATTTGCAAGATTTACTGTCTAAGAATACCTTTGTTCTAACTTCTCAAGGCCTTGTTCATTTTCATACCTTCTACCTTGGTTATTCCCTTCATTGCCTTACATGCCCCTCAAATTTGTTGAAAATCTAATAAATACTGGCAGTTCAGAGAAGTCTTTGTCTTAGCTCCAAGAGAGGCCTGATGTTTCTTGATCCCAAAAGCCATACTACCTGTCTCTTATTTAAGCCTTCACTGCCACTCGTCATAGACTGAGAGCCTGGCCAAGCACCCAATAAAGGAAACCATGACAGTGCAACAAAAACCAAAAAAAGGGACTTCCAGAACTGCTTCAGAAAGTGTCGAGAATGATGCAATCAATGTATTCAAAGTCAGTGGGACTATTTTGAGGGAGATTAATGATGATGTGTAGCTTACTGCAATACATCTTAAAAATTCAAGCATTCACATATTTTTGATCACATCTCATATGTGCAATGCCCAATGACTTGCCCAGAGATTCTTGGGTACTTTATTCTGTCAAAATTCTAAAGATGATTCTAAGGTGTGGTAAGTGTTAAAGAAAATTAGTAATATGTTTCCTATTAAACTATTAAGAAAACAAAAAGGATTCTCTACAAAGAAATGATTTAGAAGATTCAAGAAACACATAAAGGATACGAATGAACAATATATCTGGACAGCAAGGAGACTGGAGACACCAAGGAGGTTCCCTCTGGAACAATGAAACAAGAAACTAGGAGCTGGAATTGGATTTGAAGACTCCCAAAATATTGTGGGACTATTAACAGAAATTAGGTCAGGAAGTAACATACTCTTACTTCATATTCCAAAAATGAGCAGCTCAGAGGAAATGACAAGAAAACAGAAAAACTCTGTAATCACTTTAGAACTGCCTGGATACCATCCCTGCATATTTAATGAGAAGACACTAGATGGCTATGAAATCAGTCTATTTTAAAATGGAAAGCACAAAATGCTGTCTGAAGGCAAGCAGCCAGGGTACCAATCTAGATATAATTTATGAAATGTTAGCACTTGGCAAATTATAAAAATATTAGGAAATGCTATAATCATACCTCACTGCTTGCTACCCTATATAATTTTTCGTATTTGACATTCTGGTCTTATAATTTATTAATTCTATGTCTAGGAATTTCCTTTCAAATATATAATACTTTTGACCTGGTATACTTTGAAAATACAGTATGAAAGCATTTTCATTCTATAACAAACATAAATAGTAACATATCTGCATGATGGTCTATTAGTAAATGTTCCACATTTTTAATTGGATCCTGCCACTGCTCTGACAGTATAAATCAGGCAGGAATTAGAATTACTACTACTTCCAAAAGGAAAGCCCTCAGAAATCAAGAAATTCGTTCACGGGCCTCCACTTTTTGAGAAGCCTCAGCATTCAAACCCACGGCTTTGGATCCTTGCAGTTTTCCATAGCACATTTGTTCTGTCTGCTAGGAAGTCCGTGTCTCACTGATCACCTGATCCAGCTCCGTGAAACAGCGTGGCTACTTGTTGAGAGACCAGGCCAGTGGCAAGCTCTGGTCTGGGAGAAATAACAGGAAAAGAAGGTGAGCAATTTTGTCCTGAACAACAAGAGTATCTGTTGTTTTACCCAAAAAGTTCAAAAGGAAAAACTTGTCACGGGACTCCCTGGCCAAGGAAGCAAACTCTGCCCTTCCTCTAAAAGCCAGAGGCTTTGAAGTTAAAAGCGAGGAATATTACTAACATTTTTACATAATTGCCCCAGAAGTTAAGGTTTTCTTGAAAGGGCATGATATTTATTTCCTATTCATAGAAGTGAAAACTGAAACACAAGGAGAGGCACTAATAATCGTAATTTTATTTTTGAAGTGATTTGTTGTATGCCTAAAAAAGGCAATATTTAATGAGCAAACAATACACAAAGATATTTTTAAGAAGCCACCTGCGATTGTAAAATGGGCTTCTCTAAAATACAGAGAAATTAGATCTTGCTTTTCGGACAGCGACACTCGACAACTAATACACTCAACAACTAAAAACTCTGCGGTATTTATTTATTTATTTATTTATTTATTTTTGGTATGAGGAATTGAACTCAGGACCTTGCAATTGTCAGGCAGGCACTTGTGCTACTGAGCTACATCCCTGGCCCTACTAAAAACTCTTATAAAGAGCAGCTTTATAAAACCTATTACAAACAATATTTGACCAAAATACTTCAGAATCACACCTTAGTAATCTTCAGGGAAGATAGTAACACTGATTCCCAGATCATCATAGCCATCATTTTCAATTTCTTTTTCATTTTCTTCAGGGATACATTTGCCATGTGCTTTGGCTGTGTTTTTTTCTTTCTTAGGAAAACAGGACGGGTTATTTTTCTCTTTGATCTTGGGAGGTAAGTTAGTCACTGTTTCTCTTTCCAAAGCATGTTGTAGGCAGTTGTAAAACCTGTGAAGAATTAAATCCTACTGATTTATCAGGTATTTGCAAACCAAATGACTGAAACACAACTGAAACTTACATATATTTGACAATTTCCTATATATTAGCCTTATAAGTACAAAATAATTAGAGAGACAATATGTTTTGCATCTTTATCAGTGTTTGATTAGGAAAATAAATGTCTTTTCAGTGCTTTAACAACATTCCTGAAAACTGGGTTGGAATCAGTTTTTGATGCTGCCTAACCAACCTATTTCCATCCCAAATATTAGGCCAAGAAGGTTAAAAAAATGGAAATTATTATTTTATTTTAAAAAATCCTAAGTATAAAATGCTTACTTGAGAGAATTTAAAACATGAAGTTATGCAAATATAGGTCACCTCTACCTAGAAATAACCACTTTCAATATTTTCTTTCCATTTTATTAATGTAGTCTGAATTAATGTATTTATTAGTACACATGTAGGTATTTTTTATACTATTAGAATACCAATATAAAGTTTTACATTGCTTTTTTAAATTCGGTATTTATTGAATGCATTTTTCAAATTATCAAAATAAACTACAATGCAATACTTTTCATAGTAACATTATCAAGACTGGCTTTTATTTTCAAATTTTCCTTAATTCCAACAACAGCATGATAAATACTTTTGAAAATGATGTGGTGTGGATTTCTGGTCATTTATTTAGAACCGGTATCTAAAAATGCAACAGGGTTGAAAGATCTAGAGCAGTGGTGGCAAACCCACAGCACACGTGCTGCAGTGGGCTGTTTGTATCACTGAAAGCTCTAAAACGTTTGCCGTCACTGGTATAGACGTTCTAAGACTCCTAATCAATACTGCCTGTTTTGCAGAATAATGTTCAAAAAGATATGTATCTAATAGTAGTACCTGGAAGGGACCACTGCATTCATAGATGTGATAATGAAACATGCCCTGCTTTGATAGGAGAAAATGGTATCTCATTAATTTTCATTTCTTTGTAAGTGGAATTGATGTTCTCACTTATTAGCTACCTGATCTTTTAAAATGTAAGTTATTCTTTTCCTTCTTTCACTTTTCCATTGGATTTTAATATTAATTTTGTGTTGCAGTCATCGTAAGCTCCCTGGTAAGGAGTGTCCCTGCTTTCCTAAGCTGATGTCATCCTGTGACACAGGAGCTTTTGGTGCGCATGACCAGGCAGCAGGTATCTTAGATGTGGCAGACACCAGTGCTCTGGTGGGAAAGCTGAGGTCTCTGAGTTCCACTTAACTTCACTGTGTTTTGATTTCCTCATTTATAAAAGGTGGTATTATTGCATGCTTGGTGGGGGTGTCAGAGGAGTACACAGGAGATAGGTAGCTACTGAGTGCAGCGTCTGGCTAGATTTCTTGATAACGATTATTTTTTATGGAGTGCAGATCTCATGAGACCAAGGACCTGTTGACTTTTCTTAAATTCTTTTATGCAGCTCAGGGCTGGAACACTCAGTAAAGCTGTGCAGAATAAACGAATGAATAAATACTGAACAAAAGGTAGCTATGGATCTCTCCCTCCTTCCTTCCTTCTTTACTCCTTTGGGATTGACCCAGGGGGTCTCTACCACCAACCTACCCCACCAACACTTTTTATTGTTTGTTTTTTAAATTTTGAGAGAGGGTCTTGCTAAACTGCACAGGCTGACCTCAAATTTGCCATCCTCCTGCTTCAGTCTCCCAACTGGTTTGGATAATGGGCATGTGTATCACTAATTCAATGAACAGGTTGAGTTCTACTTGGAATGACTCTGAAATTCTAAAACCTCAAATATCCATGGACTCCCAAATAACCCACACAGCTCTGATACATACACTGCAAGATTTCTAAGTATCTTGTCTGTATTTTAAGAATTTATGCACTCAAGATACACCTTGATATTCAGTACTACACTTAGTATATAATAGGTGCTCAAAAAAATTTCCTCAATGAATAAACCAATGTCCAAGAAGGAGGTATAGAAAAGGAAAAGGACTAAAAAACACTGACAAGTAACATTTGGAGCCTTGTTCCATGATAATAACTTTTTCATTCAATGCACTCTTCATGTCTTTGACTAAAACTTGGCTACCCAATGACACCATTTCCTGTCGTTCCTCTCCATGGAGGCTGTTTTTGCTGTGTTGAAGCTACCACAGAGTTGGGGGTGAGGTCAGAATTCAGCAGCCTCATCAACGCTTTCCCAGGCTAAACTGCTTCATGTGTCCCTCATACCGTCTACCCATCTCACTCAGTTCCTTACATTTACGAAAACATCTAGGCTCGGCGCCATCTTTCCCTCCAAGTCCTGTCACCATCTTGGGTGACTGCAGGGACTGGCTTTCTTCTCTTCCATGCCACCCATGAGGGATGACCTGACACGTGGATGTGAGCATGCGAGAGGGCATGAGTGCCCTTCTCTGATCCTGAGATGCTGTCCTTCGTATGTAAGCTTCTCCAAGAACCTTAGGTCTAGCTAGCCAGGGGTATTTTCTGGTTTGCACTTTATCCCAAGAAAGCCCAAGTTTTCTGGTTGCACTTGACCTCAAGTAAGGTAGAACTAAATTACCCTTTTGTTATCACAGAGAATTAACAGCTTGTATACAATCTTTTTTCAAACACATTTAAAAAATGTACTGAACGCCTTACTTTAATTTTCCATTAAAGAATCTCTAACTATTCAAAGCTGTGTCCTTACATTACCAAAAATAACTGGTAAAATGCAACAAAGATCCTTTCTTGCTAAAAATCAAGAATAACAACTTCAAATGTTACTTTTTCCTTTTTGAAGAGAAATCCTTTGAGAGTAAGTCAGAAATCTGTTTTGCAATTATATGCACTGGCCTCACACTATGACCCTTTACACAGCATTCTAAAAAAACAATTCCTGAAGTGTCATTTTCTCAGCTCTTACAGGCAATGGAAAGAGCTCTGAATAAATAAAAAAGTACACACAGGCAATGATACAT
>RJWT010007443.1:0-27630 GCA_004365215.1 Cuniculus paca | reverse complement strand
AAGCTGAGAATTGGTGCATCCCAGTGAGTAGAAAGATTGTATGTTTTTAATGCTTCTTTAATATACTATAGACCATCAGTTTTGTTTACTGCGTTCACTAAAATGCCTTCAGCTTTTCCTTATTGCCACTTCCTTATTTCATATTATCGTTGTTACATACCAGGGACCCTTCCATTGTTTCTCCGTTTGTGTTAACCAAAGTATCAGATGCCAACAACATGAGTATCGCGTGGGAACACATTAGAAATGAAAATTTGGGGGTCTTAATTTGAACATATAGAATAGGGACCTCTAAGACTGGAGGGCAGGTGATTCCTCTTCATATAACTCATGAAAAGCACTGCACTTGCTGCAATGCATTCCCCACAGCGCCTCCCTAAGGATGTTCAAATAAGCAAGCCTCATCATCTTGTGGGCCTCAAAATTTCTCACTGGGTCCCCTGTATCTAAACATAACATCTAAAATTCTTTGGTTATTTTTCCCCAAAGTCCCATCCATGCTCCCATTTTGTTTTTCATATCCTCATGTCTTAAACTCTGTCTTCTCTTCTGTTTGATCCGAAGAGTCTTATCTTTCTACCTGGGCAGAAAAAAAAAATTACTTAGTTTTCCTATTAAAGCTATAACCTTTTCTGGTTTCCCTAGGTCAGTTCAAATGCTTTCCCTGTTTGCTTGCATTGAATTTCATATATGTTTCTCTTTCAACAAGCATCTTATTTTATCCTTATTTTCATTCACCACTCTCTAGTAGATGGAAATTCCTCAATGGTAAAGGTAATTTTTAAAGATTCATAATCCAGCATCTTGAATGTTTATTAGGTATTCATTAAATGTTCTTGGAGAATGAGTAACTGAATAAGTTACTCCAAAGTATAATGGTTTCTGAATTGAAATGTTATGCCATCTCTGAATCTTATTCACAACTATTTACAATGTATTATACACAGCCAAAAATAATGAACAATCTGCTTATAGAATCCATTTCCTTGTACCAGTTCATTTATATTAAATAATAATTCATAATACTTTCATTCTTCACATAGTAAAAGCAAACATTTACTAATTTTTCAGCAAAATTTTGTGTTTCGAATGAATTATTTTTCTTGAACTGTATAGGATAGTTTTCCAACTATTCAGATCTTCTCCCCTAGTATCTGTGCAGTCCCTCACAACATGTGCCAGTTGCTATTTCAGGGCAATGTGACTAGCTCCACAGTCTTGTGTAGTAGGGTTTTCCAGTTTGAACAGTGTTAACGACCTCATGAAGGATGGATGAGGGAGCCAACCAGGTACATTCGGATCTGTTTTGCAGTTCATGTCATGGGTCATGCCAAGCAAACACTTTGCTTTTAATCTCTGACAGCGAGGTCAATGGACACATTTAAGCAAATGATATGATACTCTTGGGAAATGAAGATATAAAATGACAGATTAATTAATTCATTATACCTATATCCAGTAGCATACTTTAAAGGAATTAAAGGGATCGTCTCACATGTAAAGCACTGACGACTTTGTTTTAGTTTCAATGCTCGTATCTGATGGCACAGACTTTTCAAACAGTAACACAGATTCGTATTACCTTTGAATTATTACAGCAAATATATTTCCAGCTTTTAGAATCTAAACTATATAATACTATCTAAACTATTAAAAATATCTGTAAATTAGGAGATTGCTTGTTTTGAGAGAGGATTACTAACTTTAAAAAGGGAATCATGTATTTTCTTAAGTTATATCTTTGCAATACAATTCATTTTTTAAATTTTAGTTTCATTTATAGAAAGACTATAGTCAGGATATAGATATAGATGTTGATAGATACACACATGTGCATGTGAGTGTGATTAATGGAAACTGGATAAGTCATTTAGAAAATTATGTGCAATTGGGACTGATACTTCTGAGAATTATATGCTTTACTTTTGAAAATCTCAATATTGGTATCTTTTTCTCTCCCTGAACACAAGCTGGATTGTATTTTCCAGAACTGTTACATTTATGTTTGACCATGCCACTGAGTTATGGTAATTCGGTGTGAATGGAAGTGATATGTGGCTCTTTTAGGAAAGATCCCCTAGACACTCCCAGCCTAATTGTTCTGTTTTCTGGCTGAATGAGCAGAATTTCAAGGACATGGTAGAAGCACCTGGCTCCAAACTGGTTCAACAGAGCAAAAATCTTAATCCCTGGTCTTCATTAGCTCTCATTGAATTTTTATATGATCAAAATTTGCAATTGTTTAACCTACCTGCATTTCTGTATGCATCTTTTATAAAAGGTAAAATTCCCTCAATTAGCATCGCAGAAATCTATTCTTTACACCAACAGTCAGACTTCTCTACCCTTGTCTCCATGACAAGTGTGGTTGAATATTTAGGTCTTGGTGGTAAAGATGATTTAGACCATAAGGCACGTTGAAATGTGGGCAGATTTAAAGACAGAGCATGGCCAAGCTGACCCTTGAGTGTGTACTCTGCTCGAGTGTCCCACACCATGGCTGGCAGGCTTAGTAATGGCTTACCGTGCAACGAGTGAAAATGAAGATAGGGAAACAAATTAGGACTTAGAAATATAGATGTGACTTAGATAAAGGTGAAATGTGAGGCAATGCTGAGAACTTGCCCTAGATTGTAGCTCTTCCTTATATTCTTTTTTCATTGGTTAAAGTAACATTTAAGCCACTCTGTCCCTATGTAACTCATCTACAAAGGGTGTTTACTATATTAACAGTATTCTCATTTCACGAGCTCTTCCAGTGTGTATTTGGCCAAAGGTATATGTTGTCTTTACACATAGAGGCAAAACAGAGATACATCTTTAGTAGACCAGATAGTGGCTAATCTCCTGATAATAATCAGATTATTTTTTAAGACTAGAGATAAAATTGGTCTGAATTTTACCTAAAACTATAGCAGCTAAACAAAGCATAATTTTCAGAAATTTTCTCTTAACTATATATATTAACAAATGTTTCGTTTCTATTGACAATGCAGTGGTAATTCGGCTTCATTTACATTGCATAGAATTAAGATTTAGTAATGAATTACTTTATTTTGTTTATCTTTTAATGAACTCCCAAGATTTTTGATCTTCAGTAACTGAATCTCAGCTCTCAAGTGACTTTCAGCTTTTTTTGGGTAGATAGAAAATTGATGTGTGATTGATTCAAACACATGCTAGAAAAGAGATTATATATAATGTTCACCTAAGTAGGTTAACAAAACTAGATGCTTCTATCTAGATTCCAGACTGGAAAATTAAGGAGGTGTGAAAAGTTCTGGGTTAGGAGATTGTTCACCTGTACAACCCGATCAGATAATTCGAAGAAAGCAATTTTTTAAGGTATATCTTGTAAATGTACCTTAGATTTGTCTCAGTATAAGAAAGTGAAGTTTGAGTATCAACGGTGATTCAGATTTATACTCCATTGGTTGCTACGTTAGTTCTGTAAAATTGACAGTTTGAGAGAAAAGGAAACTGATTCGAATTTCGCAATTACACTTGGATACCACGATTTATTGTTTGCTAGCCACTTTAAGATTTTTACAGCCCTAATTTAACTTACTAGCTTATTTTATGAACGTTTACCTATTGATTTGGTAAATAGGTAAACTAGATTGTGATTGCATTGCGCCATTATAAGTCTCTTGGAAAATAATTTTTCATACCATCTGAAAATCATCAGCACCTGTTCACTTATAACTTGAATTTGTTTTAAAAGAAATAAAGTTCTCTTTCTCTTAAAGCTGTGGCTTTAAGTGTGCAAATACCATTAAAAGAATTGACACATTAAAATCAATTCACACAGGGATATAAATGAATGCTACTGTTCATTATTTTGCATTGATGTAAACAAAGTTATAATATATTTATCCATATATATATATGCTACCTATGCTAAGTATGTTTTATTTAAAAAGTAAATGTTGGAGAGAGAGCAAGTAGAAAATAACAAAACAGAGAGTGAGACAGTGTTTTTATGAGAAACACAGGGATAAAAGGGTAAAAGACATAAGAAAATCTTGAGACTGCTATTTTCCCTAAGCTACAATTTGTTTAGATATTTAACTTTTATTATTAAAGAAGGTAACCAATTAACCTTTAAAAATGATTGTTTTTCCAGATAATCTGTATATCTACTTTTCATACCAAGATAGTTAAATTTTACTTATTCACTTCTATGGCCAGTACACTGCAATAGTAAAATGGATGCAAGGTTAAAACTCAGACTTTAATTTGTTCAGAGCAGTCTAACTTTTCAATGAATGATCTAAGTTAGTAAAATTGTAGTCATTGTTATCATTCATCTAAAACTATGTTAGACTACTATAAACAAATTTTTTTCTCCATCGGTATTCACTGTTTTGTTAAAATCCTTTCTAGAATGAGACTAATTTAGATGGTAGTCAGGATCATTCTTTGACTTTGCTTTTTGATATTGTTCTGGAAAATTATCAGCAGTGAGCTTATTGTAATTCATGCTGCTATCAAGTACAAGTTTTCACAGCAATGGCCGATTTCAGACCCGGGGCCAATCTGATAGAATAAGTTTGAAGTCTGGGAAGCAAACCATTAGTGTGAACCTTGCAGCATCACAGGTGTTACGTTCAGCATCTGATTATACTGAAGCATGCATTTGTTTATGGCACGCTGTTTATATGGCATGAAGGACTGGTGCTCTTGACTTACAAATGAATGCGTTAGTGAGGATGCTTTTGTGAGGTTTCCTAGTCAACCCAGCTTTATACGCAAAAACATACATTTGGTCTTGTCACAGAAATCTAGCGAGAAAGGGGCCACAGGGCTGGTGACTTCATTGACTCAGTGCCGTTAAACATGTCATCACACAATTCCCCATAGTGCCAGTTTCATCCTCTGTCGATCCTCCTCAAGGTTGAAGGGTGGTTACTATTAGCAACAGGGGCAATCTCAAGAAAGATTGTTTCTGTTCAGTATAGTAATCCATATTCTAATCAAGCAATACTGCTTCATGGGGTTGTTAAGTCAGATGCCCATTATGAATGCTGCCTGTGGCTAAGAAAATACAATTGCATTGTATTTCAACAGAGCACATGGAGCCCATGGAAGAAGGTTAAAAATCTTAGGCTTTTTTAGGCAGGAGGAAGGAGCCAATATTTGCTAATCCCAATCAAAATTATCCACTGTAACCTACTACAAACCCAGGCTTTGCTCTTAATTTCTTTTTTGTCTTGTGTTTTTTAATTTTACTTATTTTTAATTCTCTAGTAAATGAGTTATGATAGTAAGAAACATATATTAATATATAATATGTGGTAGCAAACATAGTAATTAGATAAATAGTTACCGATACAAGGAAACGATGTATAACACTGACTATTTTAACGCATGTGGGTTTTTTTGTAAACATAATATCTAATCTCTCACTTTGCATATATGTAGAGGAAGGACTAGCTACATATATATTATTATTCACATATACATCACTTGTATATGTATATATGTATATTACTTATATATACGTGAATAATAAAATTATAAAGAAGTAATTTATGACAATGAGGTCATGTTATTTTTATTTTTACTTTTTTAAAGAGCAAAGTATATCTTTTGAAAGAAAGCTTCTGTCTGAGAGAGACAGAGAGAGAAGAAGTCCTGAGTACATTGCCAAAGACTGTCTTTTCTAGGGAATTTTATAGAGTAAAAGCACAAAGTGAGGTAGGTCTAAGGTGGGGAAAACATGAGAACTCGCAAGGCAGGCAGACATGAAATGGGACAAAACTATGGTTAACCAGTAAAATTAATTGCTCAGGTAAAATTGATTAAATTGGGGACAAATGGGGAAGCAAGTAACAGTCACATAGCAAGTGGGTACACATATAGCACAGTGACTCTTCCCATAGGGGGTTCAGATGGTGACTCCTGGCTTCCTTAGGGTGATAGAGAACTATTCAGAATATGAATCCTTAGTATGTGAGTGTATTTACCTAATCTTTTGTCTTGAGGTCTGGCCTACAGCAGGATGTGTCTGTCTCCTCCAAGGTTGCAAGATGTCTGGGCTTCTGCACTGGCTCCTTTGAGGGCCCAGCCCTGTCTGACTGCCTATAATACTTCTGTCTAACTCAGTTTCCCTTCACAATGTCACCTCTGAAGAGGTAACCAGAACTGCTCTCAGGGAGTAATGGGCAATGACCGATCTTCTTCAGGCTGAAGGGGCGATATGGGGAATGAAACCCTCAACCTACTAGATGTCCTAGTATGAGTTTGTGTTCTCTAAAATCGAAGAATGAATTTTAGGAACAACAGAGGTTAAGAGCAGAATATATTTATTGAGAGAAAGAAAGCTTTTGTCTGAGAGACAGAAGGGGTCCTGAGTGGGTTGCCAAGGACTCTGTCTTTTTTAGGGACTTTTATAGAGTAAAACCACGAGGTGAGATGGGTCGAAGGTGGGGAAAAATGGGAACTCGCAAGGTGGGCATAAGGTGGGACAGAACTGTGGTCAACCAATAAGATTAATTGCTCAAGTAAAATTGATTAAATCAGGGACAAATGGGGAAGTGAGAAACATAGCAGGTGGGCATGCTTAAAGAACAGTGACTCTTCCTGTAGGGGGTTGGGAAGGTGACTCTTGGCTTCCTCGGGGTGATAGAGACCAATTTAGACTATCAATCTTTAGGATGTGGGTGCATTTGCTTTGCTTTTTGTCTTGAGATCTGGCCCACAGCGGGAGGGGTCTGTCTCCAAGATCACAAGACAGTTGGTCCTCTATGCTGGCTCCCTCGAGGGCCTAGCCCTGTCTGACTGCCTATGATATTTTTATCTAACTCAGCTGCCTGTAACAGGGGGACATAGTTGTTGCTAGGCAGTTAGGGATACTCTGCAGCTGATCTTCCTAAAGGCTTTTCATAGACAACTGGCATTTTTAAGGCATACAGCTTTAAGTCTGGAGGAGACAAGGGTAAAAAAAGAGTTAATTAGGGCTGGGGATCTAGCTCAGCGGTCTAAGCGCCTGCCCAGCAAGCGGAAGGTCATGAGTTCAATCCCCGGTGACGCAAAAAAAAAAAAAAGTTAATTATGCCAGGGCCAAATAATGGAATTATTAGAATAATTATGAGTACAGTTAACAAAGATTTCCACCAAGAGAAGTTAGTGATGGCTTTCTATAAGGAGGATAAGGATAAGGTTCAGGAAACTTTAGAGTCTGACATGTCATTGATTTGTCATCTAATATCTCGAACAGCTATTGAGATATTAGGAGGATCAGGAATGTACACACACATTTAGGTTTTGCAGTTGCATAAGTACCTCCTGTGCTGTTAGAATGTCTAATGTCATCTGATTTTGGGGGACAGCCTGTCTCATTAATTTTACTGTTTTTATTTAGGAGAGAGAGACCAGGTGCAGTGTCATTTGAGGCCCACTGAGTATAGTTAGTTAAGGCCTCTATGTATTTCAGATAACTTTTTTCTGGACAAGATCTGGGGGATCCTAGTGAAAGGAATCCAAAAGGAATTTAGCATATTTGTTATGGGTTTCATCTGTATGATGCCTTGGAGTTTGGTACCTTTTAGGCAAGAACAAACTTTAATCAAAGCATGGATAATCAAAGTATATATACAAAGGCATATACAATCAAGGCATGAGCATTTGAGCTGACAGGTTAGTTTAGAAACTGTTTCTACGGGATAGCAATTGTAACCCATTGGCTCTTAGGTCCCTTTATTAATGGAGTCTGACATTTTGTCATAAGTCCCTCTGGCTTTAGTTATAATTATCCCTAAATTTGAAAACTTCTGAGAACCAGATTAGTATATTATTTTGACAAATGAATAACTCTCTTCTTAAGTTTTTATATGTGAACAACATATGTACTGTGTTTGTAAAAACCTGTCTCAGCATCGTTTTGATTAGTTGGCAACCTGGATATATATTACAGTAGTTAGACAGGATAAAACCTCTCCAGGATTAGAGTCAGGCTTTTAGGTATAACTAAAAGGAATGAGTGAAGAGAAAGAATTGCATTTGGAGATGAATATCATATTGTTAATTTTAGAAGGCCAGAGGGTAGATAGTCAGGAGAACTACCAGTTCCCACTGAATCGCAAGCAGTCCCCCTGTAAGACCCCTACTGGCCTAGCAACCGGGTGTGTGATTGGATTAGGAAACATTTCCAGATGTGTGTTCTTGAAGGTCTAAGAAGAATAAGAACTAAACCATTCAATTATTTTAAGCAACTTTAACAAGAAGATAAGGAACACCCCTCTGCCTTCTTAGATTGCTTATGAAAGGCATTAATAAAACAAACTTCCTCAGATCCTGATTCAATAGAGAGGCAAATTATTCTTAAAGATAAATTTATTAACCATTCAACCTCAGATATTAGGAAAAAAAGCTACAAAAGATGACTTTTGCTTCAGATAGTTCACCTGATACTTTGGTTAAACACTGCCTCCTCAGTATTTTATAACAGTGATGAGGAAGAGGCCAAAGAGAGAAAACAAGGAAACTGGGAAAAAGTAGCTGCCCTTGTTGTGGCTTCAAAAGAAACAGACCTTAAGTGTGATTCTCGGGACTCCAAGAACTCAAGGACTACACCTAGCTGCTATTTTAAAACAAAAAAAGAATAAAAATGATGATACGGAATTTCAAAACAAATAGTAGGAGATTAACAATGGTTAATATATTGTGTATTGTTATCTTCAAAGTAGTTGTTCAGATTGCAAGATACAGGCATGAAAAAATGACAGTGAAAGTACAAACTGGCTTTTTTGATGAGCTAACAAAGATTAGTAGTACAGTTATCCTTCTTGTATATATAATCTTTTCTCATCGTTCTTTCCTCCTTTCCCCCATCCCTGTGGTTCTTTCCGTTTGAGCAGCGAGGTCATGCTTTTCGGCTGTGTTTTTGGAGTACAGTGGAGGATTCTAAACTGGCATTCCCTTAACTGCCTGCCTGAGAAACAAAGTTGCTTAAACTCAGAAGCCACCCATCCAGTAGAATAATAAAGTTTTTGAGTTGTCAGACAGGTTTGTTCTCAGACTTGTTTATGCATAGTATATTTATGATAATTTAGTGAATATCAAACATATTGATGAAATATGAGTTTGAGAAAAAAAGAATTATATCTACAAAAACTAACTGGAATGATTTTGAGAGAGTTGATACAATTATACTATTTAAAAAATGCCTACAGAACTTGTGTGGGTAGGCAAGTGTAAGACAGTGAAATAAGACAAAAAGAAAAATCTAGAA
This sequence comes from Cuniculus paca, assembly GCA_004365215.1. Taxonomy (NCBI): domain Eukaryota; kingdom Metazoa; phylum Chordata; class Mammalia; order Rodentia; family Cuniculidae; genus Cuniculus; species Cuniculus paca. Next base: position 18,395 of record RJWT010007443.1, on the reverse strand, counting down.
AAATTAGCAAACTATTTTGCAAGCATTTTTAATGTTTTAAGGCCTCATTCTTTAAAGAGAAAAAAATTAGAGATTATATAAAATATGTTGTGTCATAATTATTCTGAAATTTTTAACTCCAATCAGTTGCTATATAATCTAAGAAACATTTGTGCCATATGAAAAAAACTACTGAACAGTGACTAGGGAAAATATCTTTTAGTTAACAATATTGTTAAGATACTCTTATATTTCTATTTTAAGTCATTATTTTTTATACTTAATGGGCAATTGTTTTAGATGATAAGGTATGCAATTTAATCTAATTTTTGAAATAATTCAGTACTTTTAATATTAAAATAGAAATTTAGCATAAATTTAAAATAAACCAAGTAAAGTTTACCTGATTTTAATAGAAGTAAAATAATTTTAAGTAAAACTGAAAATTTACTTTACATACTTTTTTTATTACAAGAATTTTTAAATACTAATAATTTTTAAAAAGTGAAAATCATTAACATGTTGCAATTAATTTAAACTGCATATTTTAATTTTACGTCATCAGTGACTCTTTGTTGCTGAAGACATGGTAATTAGTAATCTTTCTCTTCCTATGTTTTCTTTCACTGTTACAGTTTGTATATAGATGCCCCCCCCAAGCTTCATGTAGTCATGGAAGTGGCTGAATCTAACATTTATGATTGACTCGTTTTCTAGTGCTGGGATTGGCGGTGTGAGTTCTGCACCCGCCCAGGGGTGGAGCCGACATACAATGTAAGGTCGGAATGGGGGCGTGTTTTCCTTTTTGGCGCTGTTTGCTCTTTCCGCTTGCAGCCGCCATGAACGGCTGCCCCCTTTTGCTCTGGTTGCTGCCTTGAAGTGTTGTCCCTGTGCCATGCCACCCTGTCTTAGAGCCAGCTGATTTTGGACTGAAATCTCCAGAAACTGTGAGCTAAATAAACTTTTCCTTGCTTCACTTTGGGTGTCAGGTGTTAGTCTCAGCAACGAAGATAAAGTAACCAAAACATCCACCTTACTCTCATGATTTTGTTTGCTTTATTTAGCACATTTTTGGTAATAATTTCCATATTGTTTTGTTTTAGTGTTATGTTTAAACTGATTCAAGGGTTACTGCTAATTCTTCTACCATGCTGTCTCCATTTTAATTATTTTCCTTTATATCGTCACTGAATTTTGCTATTGGGTATTTTTATTTCCAAGAAGACTATGAATAAAATATTCCTTGAATATTTTTATTATTTACATGTGACACTGTTATCATTTTGCTCAAATAATGATGTAATTCAGAAAAAAGAGAATAACTGAACTATGTTTTTCTTTTTGAACTGTATGGATAGTGATATATTATCTTGTAGGGTAGAATATTTCAGTGGTGACGTTTGAAAACATACTATTTTTTTCTATTTTAAGGGCCCTTTGCTTCCAAAAAAAATCTTTATACTTGAAGTTCAATAAAAAGTTAAATGGGACATATATTCACATTGGTGATTAAGGCATAAATTATCCTAGTATTTTATTTATTGTGCTTAGTCTGTGGGTTCAGTGACCTGTCATTTGAAGCTATTTTTTGTATTACCTTCTATGGAACTATTTTTCATTCCATTTGTTGTATTTTCTACTTTTAGAATATAAATTATCTTCATGCTCAGTCTTCTTTGTCTACCTTTGTATTTATCAGCTTCTAATTGCTTTGATCTGTCTGTCATTTCCCTTGCAATCATTCTGATTATTTCTATGTGGGCCAGGAGCCTCATTTTCAAGGACTAACTTGATTTATTATGATTTACATTCATTTGTTAAATCTGCAGTAGAGTTATTTTGATATTCACCTTGCTATGATAATTTTTATACTGTTGCTTATTATCTCAGGATTTTCCATTTTTGTTGAATTCACATTTATAATAAATCTGTTTTATCATACGGAATTATTTTCTGTTTATTGTTGTATAACTTTTGTTATTTATCCCTCAAAACACATCATACCCCTGGCCCAAATATATCTAGACATTTATTATATAATTTAAACAATTTTGCTCATCATTAAGTTGGACAATTCTGCCCATATTTTTAATTTACTTTGATAAAATATGAATTCTTCATATTTCTACCGTCTTGTCTAATATCTTTGTTTTTTTCCTTAAAGCTAAATATGATGCCTGTGCAATTTAAGCTACTTTTTTATACATGAAGTTATGAAAACAAGGAAAGCGAACACATTGGATATAACTGAGACTAGTCCTTACTGGGTCACATAACTCTGCTCTCTTCTTTAAAATTACATCAAAAGTTTTGTCTTTAAAATTATGTGAAATTTCCTGAACAGATAAGAGATCTCACATGTCAGAAAATCTTTCCTTCCTCCCCACTAAGTCAGTTTTCTCTCAAGGATTTTTCTACATCCAAGTCTTACACAATATGTTTAATGTTATAAACTTAGAAGTTATTTTCTTCCGTGAAAGTGTCCTTTCTTAACTGCAGTACTTCCATTTGGAGTGTGTTCTTTTCTAAATAGTATGATATTATTAAATTGTTCAATACTTTATCAACCCCTTATCTTTTCTTGGTAGCATGATACCTAGTGATAAAATCTTTTTTTTTTCTTTTATGGCTATCCCTTTTAGATGTTTACATTATTCTACACTGGCAAATCTTTTCATTATTTGAATGGTGCTGTACTTTTTACAAATTTGGGTGAGAAATTTTGCAACTTAGAACAATAAATTGCCACAGAAAAATGGAGAATATCATTAAGAAATTCACTGAAACAAATTCAAACAGCCAAAAACCAGTTCCAAATTTAAATAAATGGAAGTTGCAACAATGACAACACAGGAATTTTAGTCAATTAAATTGACAAAATGTGAAGATTAATAATACCTGGTGCTTCAGAGATATAGAGTAACAGTTACTATTATAGACTTATGACAGAAAAACATAATGGCACAATCATTTTAAAAAGCAGTGTGACTGGAATTCTCAAACATGTAAGTGGACATTTTGCAAATGGGAAGATCAAGATATGAGTGGAGTAGGGAGACAGAGGAAGTGAAGGGAATGAAAACAAGAATTAAGAATTGTTTTGTACCTGTGCTAACTGCTCCCAAAGAATATAATCAATATGTACTACAAAGATGTACTAATAAATTAGAAAATAAAAAAGATAAATGCTCATATCTATTAAATGATTAATTCTGATTGTGTAAAGCATTTCTGCAAACATCTTCAACTGTTGCTCAAAGAGATTTATTTAAATGACCCCTGAAACTGTACATAAAATAAATATTGGAAACTACTTCACTTTCCCTCTCTGGTAAATTATGATGAATCAGTTAAATTGATTCCTTTTATCCATTGAAAAAGGATTAATGTGAAAATTTATGGTTAGTGAAAAAATACATATTCTTCACATAAAACATATATAAATATATGTGCATATATTGTTCATATATTGACTATGTGTGTACATTTATAAGTTCATGAGCCAACATACGTTATAAGTGTAAGACAAAGGCCTAAAATTATGCCCTCTAAATTGTCAATCACTTGAAATTTAGACTGTATGAGTACTCCTCTTTTTTTATTTATCCATTTCTTTGATAATTTTTAAGAATTGAACTATCGTATTTATAATTTCCATTTAAATTAATGCCAATGATATACTTCATAGAATAGAACAATATAGCGTAACTACTGTTTTTTACTTCAGCAAAAAATAATTTAAATGAATAGAGTTTATCCAAATAAGTAATGCCATTTTATCTGGTCCCAAACTGAGTAACATGCAAATTGAATAAATATGCAATAAAAAATATATTTTAAATAGAATACAACAAGCTTTTTATTGAGGGAATATTATATTATTATTCTTTCTTTTAGCATTATTACCAAAATAAATTTTAACTTCTACTATTGTAGAGCATTAATGTTTTATATTTTACTATGTCAACCGGTTGTGAAAATTTAGAGATCATTTAACCTTTCCTTCTCAACCCAAACATTAAAATAATTTATAAAATTCCCACAAGAATAGAGAGAGCAAATTGTAATGAAAGTATCCTATGACTTTCCTGTGGTACTAGTCTCACACATTTTTGTTGTAGTGGTTGAGGTGACTCTAGAGAAATAAGGACTAATTTTAGTAAATACGAACCTCCTTTCTAAATGAATGCTATGTCAGCAAAATAGCAAAATATTAAAGAAAATAAAACTTACATTTAATTTAATATGATACAATTTTTTCACATTGAACTTTGAAATATAAATTACTTATATAAATTAAGCATTGTTTTCCTGTTACATCTATTCAACTATCTTCTTATGATTTTTAGGTTTGGAATCAAAGTTTTTTGATAAAATATTAAGATACTATAATACATTCTATTTTTGATTATTGATTTTGTGATTTTAAATGAATAGAAAACGCGGAGGATGCCCATAGAGTTCATTGCTGTGGATATTTATTTTTTCTTTTCTTTTTTTTATTGGTACATTTTAGATATTCATAATGATAACATTCTTCATGAAGAATTTGTACCTGTGCATGATATATCTTGCTTTTTCTTTTTTCCTATTTCCCTTCCCTCCCTTTGATCCCTCTCCCCCACCCTGCTTACAAAAAATGGAAACAAAAGCTGTGAATATTTCTTTTTGATGATTTTAAATCAGGTTTAACAGATGATCCACTTTCTCTCTAGAAGGGTTTAATCAATTACTTTAGTTGAAAAGTCTGACATACTATCTAGGTGCTTTTTATTTAAGACTATTTTATAATTAAATATCATGTTACAAAAGCTCTTCTTGTTTCTAAATTCACTCACTAATGAATACTGAATTGAAAATCATAAAGCTTCATACTTACTGGAGAACAATTTTAAAATCTCAACTAATAAACAGTTGGAATATTATTTTTTAAATATTGGACATTTACATTTTTGAATACATTTTTCTATTTAAAAGTTTTTTTATGCCGATATAATATAATTGGTTCTATTAAGTCATTATAATATAAATTGCATTCCTCTGAGATCAGTTTAGCTGTTACACATGGTTAAACCCTTTCATCAGTTATATAAAATTGAGTGCTGTCAATGAATTTTATTATTGAATAGAAGAATAAATGTCCACTAGACTCAATAACTGAGAAAAAGGAGAAAGCACAATAATGTTTAAAAATACATAGAATTTGCATAAACTTCACTATCAGCTATTCACTTTTTAAATTTTTTCACACTTATTAACTCATCCCATTCTCAAAGGAATCGGACACTGACCTATAATGCTCATATTAGAATTGAAGAAACTGACGATAAATGATACTATCTAATAATACCACACTAGTGGTTAGGAATTAAGCTAGTTTGATCCCAGATAATCTGCAGGCTGTGTTCTAACTTAGCCAGCTGTCTGCACCGTCTCTCCCTCTACACTGGCTTTATGGTTTAGTAAATGACAGACTTCATGTACAGCAATGATATTGTAAGATACTATTGCATAGTAGTGTCAGAGTTGTCTAACTATATTCTGTGATGTTCCCCCAGTGATGAAGTCACCTGATGGCACATTTTCCAGAACATGTCCCTTCGTTTATTAGTAGATGTACATGCAATCAAGTGACACATAAAGCTGCAAACACAGATGGATGCAGGATTTTATGTTTTGAATTTGCTTACACAAGCCTGGGAACTTGGAATTTTGGTTCCTCTGTGTTTTTAATACTTAATTAGACTGCACCAATAAATCTGATTTGGCTGCATTTTCCTGCCACCAAGTGTTAAACTCCAAAGAGATGTAGTAGGTTGCTTCTTATCTCCTGCCAAACAATTAATGTAGGAAAGGATAAGCATTTTCATCAAATGCACTGATGCTTGCTCTTCTTTTTAAGAGTCTCATTTTTCTAACATTTTTGCTACAAATAGATATTTTTCATTTAAAATACAAACTCACATTGTAGAGTAGTGTGAGGTTGGTGCATGTTTGTTACTCCTGCCTTTGTGTTCAAAATACCAAGTTGAATCAAGAAGAGTATTACTTAAAGTGAGTGTATTTTGTCACATAAGAGTAAAAAATAAAAGCAAAGGACCAGCTCATAGCCTCAGCTAGGTGGAATGTGTCAATGCCACAGACATGTTCAGAATAAAAACTGGAAATTACTAATGTATCACACAGCAGGCACCATTACTCTAGACTAGTCATAATCTTAATGTCTTCTTTTCTTCACTTCCCCACTCTGACATCAGAGCCAAAAGAAAATCCTAGTCGCTCTGCTGCTTACAATTCGTTTTGGTGGACAGACAAAATCTATTTATTTCCTACAAGGACTAAAATAAAATAATAAGTAAATAAAATTCAGATTCCTTATTAGCTACAGAGTCTGAATAATCTTGCCTTTCTCTCATTTTCCCCAACTGCCACCACCACACTCACTTCTTCCCAGTTACACTGTTTGCCTTTCAGTTCTTCAAACAAACGCCTACACTCTTTTGACTAAGGTCTATGCAGATAATTTTTTCTCCTTTCTTGAATTCTCTTTCCAAGCCCGGCAAAGGCCTGGCTCAAACTCATTCAGGTGTTGACTCAGTATCACCTTTTGGAGAAAAATTTGCTGACTAGTTACTTAAGCAGGGATCCTAGATTTCTCTCTCATCACATCACCCTATTTTCCTCTTCACGGAGATTGTTACCATCTAAGTTACTTGCTTACTTCAGAGATTTTCACATGAACGGTCCACTCCACCAGACCATAGATCTTTCCCAGAGCTGAGGCCTATTCTGCTTCTTTTGAACCATGCAACCCACCTTGAGTGAAATGCCTGGAACTTAGTAAGCTTGTGGTAAATGCTAAACGAATGAATGAAACTAGTGGTAAAAGCTATCCTTAACTGGGGAAAAGAACGTGTCTGAGGCCTGAGATTATTAGTAATGAACAGGTTCTTTCTATTGTTTGTGAGAATAGAAGAAAATCACAGGGCGAACGAACGCCTCAAACTGTATTAAGCACATAGTAGTAACATGACGAAGATGTAGTAAAAGAATGACTTTACTTGTATCTCTGTCCTATCTATCTATCCATCCATCACCTATCACCTATCTGTCATGTGTGTAACATATATAGCTTTATCCTGTCATAAAACGCACACTATATACAGTAGTTCTCAAGTTTAACCATAGCATGACCATAGTTAAAACAGGAAAATAGATTTACACTTTTAATTCAAGAGTAAGTCACACACATTTTGAGTGTGCCCATGTTGCAATATTAATGGGATATTTTGATCCATAGTGTCAGATTAACTATCAGATACACTTTGTATGTGGCCATCAAAATACACAGCTAAGCAGTTTGTGTCACTGCCATGTTAGCTCATAATATGTGTGCTGCATTTTGAAGTGATTAACCTTCACAAACAAAATTTTTAATTAAAAGTGAATGTATCTTTATTTAAATTAAAGTAAATCTTAAAACATTATTTTTAACAAATACCATATTTTCTCTTTTTGTTTTCCTTCATTTGGAGTTCAATCATCGTACTCCAAAATTCTGTAAAAGTATAGAAATGTGGGAAAAATTGAAATGAAAATAGCTATTATTTTTAAGTGTTGATTTTCTTATTTTGGAGTGGGCCTTGAGAATACATTAATTCTCATAAAACTTAATTAAAGCTTAGTAAGCTTTTGAGGAGAAAGACTCAAATTCTTTCCAGAATTCTGAGCAATATCATTTATACCCTCTTTCCCAAGGTCTCACTGCGTGAAAGTCTTCTTTACGTAATTATTTAGGTAGTATGAAAATGTTTGCAAATTCCTCCAAGGGGCTAGTCATGTTTTTATTTTAAATGCAATAACCAGTCAGATCTAAACACCATTTATTTCGTTAACAGAAGTCCATAAAATATTAATGAGATAACCAAACTCACTATTAATAGCAAAAGAACCCACAAAAGGTAGCATAATTAAATAGCAAAAGGTAATGAGAATCTGTGAAAACTAAACTCCGTTTTTATAAATTTATTGCTCTAGGATAGGTGTTTTAATTGTCTTTAAGGAATTTTTGAAAACAAGTATATGTTGAAAACTGACTGAGCTGGACATTTGTTTACCTGGATGGCTTTTATGAGAGATACCTTGGCAAATTTTTTGGAAAAAATTCCATTTCAGATATTTTTTCCAAACCTACCTGTGCTACACTTTGAAACTAGTTCAATGTGCATTTAGTGTCCACCAAACCTTTTCCTGAACTCAGATTTAAACACCTGTTTAAGCAACTATTTCTAGTATCTTCATATAATTTCTCCACTGATGAGAAATTTTTTCTAACTATAACTTCATCTCTCGATTTTATCTTCTTCTCTCATGGAGTCATTCTGTCTTTTTGTTTACCTTCTTTCTTTCAATTATTTTATTTAAGGTTGTACAATCTATCCATTGTTTTAGAATGTTATCTTTTCTACTGTAGATAAATTGTGAAGGGTTGGCACTTGTTTCAAGTTGCCCTTATTTTGAATGAAGACTTACAGTTACTAAATAATTTATTAATGTTGAAATTAGTGAAGAAATTAGAAAGTATAGAACTATCTTTGATGTTTTTAATTGAACGTACTGGTTCAATGTAGATATACATAATGATCACATTCCTCATAGGAAATTTATACCTATACCTGATATATAATGATTCCTTTTTCCCCCCCATTCCCTTCTCCTTCCTGCAATCTCTCTCCCATCCTTATTTACAAAGCTTTGTTTCCATTGTGTCCTTATTTTCTCGTGTGCAAATACTGAAGTTTCTCTCTGATATGGGAAACTAAAGGTGTAAATAAGAGCCAAAAAGTGTAATACATATTGTGAAATAGGAAGAAATTGTCTGAAAGGAAAGGGGAACTGGGGAGAGTGGGAGGGAGAAAGAAATAAAGGGAAAAGAAATAGCTTTAATCATACTGCAATATTATTTCTCACTATTAGCACAAGAAAATATTCCTGGAGTAAAGAGACCACATCTTACTATTCTTCACAACATCTACAATAACTGAATGTCAGACATGGTACCTCGAAACTAGATATTTACCAAATTTTATGAACCTAATAGTTATGGAAAAATTATTTTTATTGTTGCAGTTGTTCACTGAAATAATGCCTCCAATTGTCAGTGTAGAACTATCACCTACTCATCTAATGAGACACATATTTGTGTGGTGTGTAATGGTCATTTTGTTAAATTATCTACATCTACCAAAAGATGAAAGTGAAGGAAATAGCAAAAAGCCGAGATTTCTCTTCTAATACCTTCATCTCAGATTCTTCAGGCCATTATCCCATAAATTGGCAATTTTTCTCATAGACTCCTACTTGATCCATCCTCTAAGTTCACAATCTTATACAAAATCCTGTTTCATAAAAAAAAAAGAAAAAAGATAATGGGAATTTCCATTACTTCTTTCCCAATGATATAGTATTTTCCTCCTCTTACAATTTTTTTTCTCATGTTTTCTTGATCAATAATATATCCACAATATGACCTAAACTTATTCATCAGCTTCAATGTGGCTTTTTTCCTACATCGCTCTTATAAGAATACATCACATAGGACCTCAACAGTTGTTTTATAATTAGCTTTTTAAATTTATTAATATGCATTGTCTCCCATATTATGTTCAAACCATACATATATGTGTGTATAAATATATATATAGTTTGTAGTAATTGACATAGAATGAAAATCACTGTGACATTTTTCAGACTTGCTTATTTTCAATGGCATGTAAAGTTCAGCCTGAATTTACAGTGAAATAGTCCATTTCAAGCCAAATGCTGTGTGCAGAATAATCACTTGCTGTGTGAAGAATATGGGAGAAACAGAACAATAAACTAATCAATATATTTCCCCCAAATTACTGCGTAGTGGAACAGTCAAACATATGAACATGAACTAAATTATAAAGTAGACTGCGATCTGGAAGACAAAAAAGTATACAACAAGAAAATGGTTATTCTAAGTAAAATTTGGAGGTGTCAAGGAAGGAGGCATGTTTAGCTTTCCTTTACCGAAGATCTATCTTCATATTTCCTATTGTCCTTTATTATGTTCTTGATTTATTTATACTTAGGATTTCTCATGTAAGGAAAATCATACTATATTTAAGCTTGGGTGCCTGATTTGTTTCATCTAACATATGGATTCAACTTTCATCCATTTTCCTTCAAATGCCTCAGTTTTATTCTTCTTTATGCACAGTACTACTTGTGTAAAATTAGTACATTTTCTTATGCGTTCATCTGGTGATGGCCATACAGGCAGCTTCCACGATTCAGTTATTGTGAGTTTTACTGCTATAAATATGGCTATGCTAGATATAGATTTTAAAAAAATCTCTATAATCATTTTCTTTGTAGTGTATTTGCTTATAGTCCCAGCAAAAAATATATTAAGGTTGCTTTTTCCCATGGCCTGGTCACCATTTATTATTATTTAATAGTGTTTAATACCACTTCTCAGTTTACGCAATGTTACCCATTATGAATCTATGTCAGACGCTCACATTTTACATATTTAGTTAGTCCCTGTAAGCCTGTTCTTCAGTGAAGGAAATTCTATGTAGAGATCACACAGGAACTGTCTGGTTGGATGAATTCATATCCACAGTTAGAGGACATAGAGGATGCTCCAGAAGGAGGACAGCATGAACACAGGACCTAAGCTGTAAAGGCTTTGCAATTTTGTGTTAACACAAAAAACATCACTATCAAAGAATTTTGAGCAGGTTAATTAAGATGTACAAAAAATTTACTCAAAAATTTTGCACGAGAGATTAAAGGTGATTTGTTACTCAAGTTATATTTGCAATAAATATTTAATGTTTCTTATTGGGAGAGTAGTATAAAATAAGAGATAAATCAAGTTACAATCAACTTACAATAAATCTTTTTTTTCTCACATACTGATCATATAAGATTTATAATTCAATTCTTTTACAGTGTTCTACTTTCCCTATAAACATTTGCCACTCTCACTGTTGGTTGCTTTCAGAATTCAAATGAAGATTTTATCAGTCTATTTATTCCTAGTCTTAAAACACAATGGATCAGGTTGTAAAGTGGGAGATTGAGTTTCCTTTACCTGCAGTATATTTTCAATAACTTGTTTTTCCAACACTTATTCCTCCTTTTCTTGTTATTACTTCTCCTCTTTTTTTTTACTGTTTTCTCCTCTTCTTCACCATTAGTCATTAGTCAAAGTCAATTTCATCATCACTAGTAATGTATTTCTCCAGCATTTTTCTCCGATATACTGCATTTCCACCTCTTTTCTTTGAATTAGTTGCAATCAAGTGAATAGCTGAACAAACTTTCATTAATTAGTAGTGCCTTTTCCCCAGAGCTAATTAGTCTTTTATACAACTTAAAGAAGCTGAAATCTTAAAAAAAGAAATCACATTTTCTGGAACACTAATTAAGGTATAGAGCATATTAGCAGTAGAGTTTTCAACACAACCACATAAATCAACTGGAAGCAAAGAGATACAAAATCTTTTGTGATGGCACTATGAATTAAAATACACGAAAATATTTACTTTTGTAATTACCTTTTTTCAGATATCTATATCTATATATAGATATATATGTATATATGTCTCCTTTCGGCTATCAAGTTTTCCACCTTCCTCACATTACATGTGTTCAGGATTCTCCAGTTCAGTTGTTTTCCATATGTTGTATTTATCAACAGCTCAAATTTGGGTCTTGAATTTGCTTTGAAATTTTATTATTCTATATAAAATTCTTGTTTCTCCAATAGCTAATACGGTAGTATCCCTTTATTAAAATGCTTTTCCCCATTCACATGCTTACAAAAGTAACCTTTTTCATTGTTTTTATTTGGCATTTTTCACCAAAATATCCTGGAATATTTTAGGATGGGGAATACTTCTGGTCTCTACACCGAGGCCCATGTGAAGCTAACATTGTACTTTCTGTGAAGATAGTTAGCACTCCTCCATTTTTCAGACCTTATCTTGGCCTTCAACTATGTATTTCTGTCTCTGCTACTACTTTTCTGAGGGTATAAACAGTTATTTTCAAAATTCTTTAGTAGGCTTTAATTGACCTTTATAATGTCACATTTATAAAAAGCAAACAATACAACAGTTTTCCTCCAAAGTTTATAAAATAAACAGTTTCTATACATTGAAGAATGCATTTGTTAAAGGATCAACTCAAACACCATCTTTATCAGTAATAGATAAGACCATTTTTTAATACAAATTGAGATTATGAATAAACTTTTTGAAATCAGCCAGTGTACACTTCTTTATACTGCTTGAAAATACAAACTGAACACATTGGCCTCTTAAAACAATGAAAGATTATTTTACCACAAATCCTGGCACTGGGCTTGCCAGCTCCCTAAGGCAGCTGTCTTCTCAGCCATGACTCAGTAGTTTGACTTTATGATTATCAAAAACAGAATAGAGGATTCTAAAAAATTACTCATAATTTAAGGTATTGGCATAGAACTTGTGAAACAATTTCCTCTCAAAAAACTAGAGAGACTTAGCCACAGGGGTCCACCTAAATGAAAGGCAAAAAAGACAATAAAGGATGATTCTCTTACACAGCTACAGAAGTTGAGAACCAGTACAGCAATAATTAGGAATTTCTATCACATTATAGAATGAATTTCTAGCTTAGTGCAAACATCATATTAGTTTTTTTTTTAAACTCCATTCCTCTAAGTTCAAGGAGGTAAAATGAGTTATTAGCAAATCTTAAAAGAAGAAAGAGAAATAATTTATATATATATGAAACATTTCGAGCTTAATGAATGTAAATAAATTATCTGGGACTAGCATAATGAAAATACAAGGTAAAATTAAGAGGGTACATCCACTGGAGAACAGTATCATTTGAGAGTTTTTGCACATAGTTTAGGAAGAACAGAGAAAATGGTGGCAGATGGGAAAATTATGTGGAGGGCGTGAATGATTATTAAAAATTTCAACCCCAGGGTACATAACTGTTCATAATTCCAGTGATCTGGGAAGCTGAAGTAAGAGTATCACAGGTTCAAGCCCAGCTTGGGCAATGTATGGAGATCTTGTCTCAAAATAAAAAAAAAATGAAAAGCCTAGTCACAGTAGAGTGTCTCTGGATTTGATCACGAGTACCTCAAAAAACAAACAAAATGAAAGAAACACCCCCACCCCCAACCCCCGAAAAAGACGACATCTAAATATCTTCATGTTTAGGCTGGTGCAAAGATGGGAAAAAAGGGACTTAGATGAAAAAGAAGGAAGGAATGGACTGTGGAAACACAAAGGAAGAGGTCACCTAACAGCTTTATGAAATGAAAGCCAGAAAAAGAACAACAGACATGCATTCAAATTATGTGGCCGGAAAGGTAATGTAGAAGCTGGGCTGAATGTGGAAGAATAGTGGAGGAGGTAAAAAAATGTTAAAGAGGAGAGACCTTCTGGAGTCCTAAAAGGTTCACTGCATGTGCCCAAAGTTTAAAAAAAAAAAGAAAGTGTTCTCTCTATATATTTTCATTTTCAGCTATTTGCTTATGGTTTATAAAATTGTAGGCATCAGTTTAGTTCCAAGGTAGCAACCACTGACTCCCTATTTAGAGCTCCTTAGTGGGAAATTGTTGAGCCTGAGATCCATAAATGTTGGACTCTATAATAAATGTCGACACACTTTTTGCTGCTGTGACTTAGGGATTCCGTCTAGGTCCTGGCTAAAACCAGTGTGATGTTTAATACTCAGTCTGATTTATTATTTTCAGTAAATCCTTTAGGGAGGTATTTTCATTAGCCATCGTCAGTCTCTATTAGTTGGAACCAAAGAACTCTTTTCACCCCTCACAGCAGCTAAGATTTTCACATTCAGGGTAACAGAGAAGCTTCTAAATGAGTAGCAGGTTCAAAATCCTGGTCTAGACAAAAGATCCAGGAATCATTTAAAGGAGGAATGATCCCAGTTTCACGACTTAATTCTTTTAGAGGATAAAACAGGAAAAGAGAAAAAAAAGAAAAAGAAAAACCAAGAAAAATGTTTGAAAATTAACAACATGATATAGATGTGATGTGATCCATAGTAATAAGGAGTTTGCCTCTGAACTGTTTGTGGAAAGTTATGGTATCCACAGATGCATAACTCCCTGATTTCAAAAACTTGGCCATTACGATCTAATTTATTCCACAAAGAAGAAAAGATAACTTACTCTTTTCTGTCTCTTATATTGCCTTTCTTCAAGGTAACTATGTCCATTATTCCCAGAGATTTGAATCTCTCTGAATATACCATGCTATTTTATGTGTTTATATCTGCATTCAAGTTATCTCTCCCTCATTGAAATGACTTTTTTCCAATGGTTTGTCCTTCATTTCTTAGACCAGTTGTCATTTTGGAAGTCTCAGAATCAACCTCAACTGCAGAAATCACTGATTGCTTTCTTCCATGGTTCTGGGAACCTATTCCGAGCACTCATTTTCTGACACTGCAGTCTGTCATTTAGTTGTCTCTGTTTCCTTTAACCCACTCTGGGTTCCTAGAAGTAGCTTGAGATTTAGTCTTCATTGCATATTTGGCACTTGGTCCCAACAAAGTAGTTTTTTCAACATGCAGAAATAAATAAACCAGTGATCTGCTTTTAAGGTCATTCCACAACAAAATCTTACAGATTTTTCAAACCTAACAGATACTAACAGATTTTTCAAACCTTCAAAGAAGTGAGTTTTGATAAAAAAAATCAGTAAGTTGAATACTGTACTTTATTTTTATATTTAGATTGTAAATTCAATGTGGCTATTAGATGAATACTTTTGTATTTCTAAGTGCAATTAATGCTTCAAAATAAACATTCATTCCTTTTCATAAAATGTGACAATTTACTCTATGCGTATAATTTGCATAGCATGAATGTGTTTGCAAATAATTCATGTTCTTGGTCCTTTAACCTATTTACATGTTGTGTAACTGTGGACATATGCATACACATATCTACATGTATTGTTGGATTTGAGATGAGATAACAAAGTAGCAAATTGACTTTACAAATATTTCAGTGGCAGCTGAATAACTAGTTTCACTATTTGCTCCATGATTACATTAATCCTTTGTCTTTATCTTATCAAGTATTCTTCCATTTTCTGATTTATTTGTTTATGCCCTCATCTCCTTCTCTCCATCAATTTACTCTTCATTTGATGTAGGCCTCCTTCTAGAATAATGACTATTTCCATTAAAACAAGCTAGAAAATCCAATTCTATAAATATTCTGAGTTTTTGTTGTTTTTGTTAATTTACAATCTTAGGTTTTGTTTTGGTTCTGCACAATCTAGTAGTTAATATATACATTATAAAATGTAAATAAAAAGACTTTTAAAGGCATTTGAAAAATGCTTTAAACTCTGAAGAGAAGATGAAAGGCAAATGAAATTACTATGCAAAGCAGCACAGTAAATCTTAAATACATGGGAAATTTACTCAGAAGTAAATAATTTAGATAAAAAGTTCATATATATATATATATTTCAAGTATACATAATCAGTTAATCAGTACTGAGTATCAAAAACACTATGAGGAAGTGGAATGTATTTTGGGTAGAGCCATGGTTACCTTTTAACTTCCAGTTTTCCCATTTTGTGTAACCTATCCCTCTGGGTTTCTCACTCATCCTCTTCTGCTAACTCAATCAAAACCTACTCCAGTGAGACTTATCCACCCAGTATGGATCATTTGCCATGTGACTCCCAATTTCCTCTCTCAGAACCTTGACTATTATTCTCCAGTAGTAAAGTTATTAGTTCCTCCAACATCTGCAGGTGACATGTTATCACACGTTGCCCTTAGAGTTACACTAAAGCCATTATCCTCTTTCCACCTTGTCACAATTTCTGAAGTGTCACTGTTTCTTCTGGGATCCTGGCGAATGCCTGCTAATCTTTAAATCTCAGTTTCTCTGAGATCATCTGCTCCAGAAAGATTCTTCTAACTGTGTAACAGATGTTTGAATTCAATTATATCTAATATTTATTTACCTGATCAATTACAATATTATACTTACCACTTGGCATTTACTGTTTTATATCATTTTTGTGTTAGATTGAAAGAGAAAAGGAGCCCAATTCGCTAAGCCTTGCTCCCTTTACAATGTTACTTAGTGGAGTCTGCTGACTGCGCTGTACTATGTGAGGTGTTTTAGCCAGAGATGTTAGCAAATGTGTTGTAAACAGAGACCTGAAAGTAGCTTGCAGACTGAGGCCTCTTAGCTCTTGTCGTTGCTGTGAGAACCTGTACGGAATGGTCTGATGGGTGATGAAAGACACATGCTGAGCCTGTCTTCTCATGCAGGGACATCTTAGATACAATACTAACTCATGCTGTGTTTACTACCAGCATCATTGTAGCAAAGGTTACCACCATGGCGGCTTTGCCCCTACTCTGCGAGTTCTATATGAGTGAGGTGCTATGACCTGACTTTTTCCTCCATGTTTCAAATAGTTGAGCTAGTGTTTGTGGATCAAATTAAGTGCTTAAAAACCATTAGTCCTCTTCCCACAGGAATTGAATCTTATTTTTAGAAGAAACTATAAAAACTCGATCACCTACTTAAAGCAATTTTACACACAAATGTATAACTAAATTCAGAGAGAATTTTATAATTTCCCTAAAATATTAAACATATGCAAATTGCTAACTTATCTACCACCATAGCTAGTCTTAAATATGTCAAAGAAAATTTAAAATGTTTATTTCTGGTCTTAAAGTAATGTTCTGCATTTCTCTAAAACTGTAAAAAGTTTTCTTGGTTTGATGGGGTATGGATGTGATGTCTTTGCAAACATCAGATATGTGCTTTTTCTTCCTTTCTTCTAGCAAACATACTAGGTTCTGGAGAAAGGTAAACTACATATATAAATTCAGTAATTTTCTCTTAATTCATGTACTTGGTAAAGTACTATTTTATCATATATATTCTTACAATAACAATTACCTATAAATTTGCAAGATTGGCAGGTATAATCAAATAAACTTGCTCTAAATTTGTATAAATAATGAAAACCACACTCTCAAAATACAGACATGGTAAGAATAGGATTTCTGGCATTCAGCAAAGTTGAAAAGATTGCTGTGTTCCCCCAACACAAAAAACAAAGCAAAGCAAAACAAAAACTTCTCTCGATCTTAGAAAATAATCAATCTATTTTAGGATATTTTTATAAGCTTCTAGTCCAAAAGTAATAAACATCGCGCTTACAGACAAATGTGGAAACTGAATGGCTTTGCTTTTCTTCTGAGGGATTTAATTTATTTTTAATATCACAAGTGGCTTGAGGTGAAGTGTAATCATCTGTCACTCTTCAGTTAAATCACATCCCCTCACTCCTGAAATATTCTTCGATATGCCTACCTGTAAATCACAGTCTACTTTCTTTGTCATAGACAGCAGTGTAGAGATATAATAATGACATTACAAATTGCCCAAGAGGGAGGAGAAATACACATTTCAAAGATGATTGAGGGACAAATCAAATGGAAATACTCACCAAAATATGTACTTTCTAATTTTTTTTTCTGAATTCTTTTCTTCAGTTACCAAAGAATAAAAAGTATATAAAATAGAGATTGTATACAGTTTTAAACATTTGGAAAAGATTTAGACATTTCTTTTTTATTGGCTTTATATTTTTGCAATATTGGTATATTAAATATACAATTCTGTGATTTTTGAATACACATTTATGTGTTCAGGTTATCCAATTGAGCAGATACATGAACCAAAGTAAAGATATATATATATTATATATATATATATATATAATATATATATATATGCGCATGTATTTTATAAATATATGTTTGTTTTGTAGTAATATGTCTTATTTCATATCAAATTTCCTAAGGGGATTATTGAATATACTAGTTTATACTAGTAAAAGTGATAGGTGGAACAGTAATTTTTGGTAATTTTTTTTTCTCTTCCATTAAATTCGATCATTAAATACTTCATAGGAAATTTAAATATTGCCAAAAGATATCAACTATCTTAAAGTGTAAGATAGATAACCAAAAATCAAGATCTGGTGAAATGATAATCAAAGAAATCAATGTGAAAACAGCTTGTGCTGCATAAATGATAAGATCTGGAAATGAGAACATGAAGCATGGAAGAAAGGGCTCCTAATTCTAAGAAGGAAGAGGTCTAGAAAGATAAGAGATACTTAATCTGTTTCTTCCATTTCTACCATGAAGAATCCTGAATTTGGCATTATCGTGTCTCTGAATTTTAAATTGCGTATTTTCTGGTTAAGTCACAGCTTTTGTCTGCTTTTTCACTGGAACGGTAACTGCTGAAAATTCTAATATATATATATTTTTTGGTACTGGGAATCGAACTCAG
>RJWT010007442.1:0-27621 GCA_004365215.1 Cuniculus paca | reverse complement strand
GTACTCATGCCACAGCCTGAATGTTGGAATGCCTTGAAATTTCCTCTGCCATCTTTAATCCCAGTCTCCCACAAATACTGAGGACAGGAGCAAATTAAGACAAATTTTCTGCCAGGATACAACACACATGGCCTCTAGTTCAAGTGTCAATTGAGGCTGTGTTTCCAACTGAAACTTCATGAGCTTGACTTTTTACTATCTACACTGGGATTAGCATTCTGGTCTTCTGAGCTCTGACTAAAATCTCCCATGAAGCTTGGTTTACAGAATTCTAAGATTCTTTAGTTACCATCTCCAAACCTTTCTAAACTCCTTCCATAAAAATATTCCAAAGGTTTTTGAACCACAAAGTTAGGTACAGTTATAGCAACAACACCACTTCTTTGGTACCAGAGTCTGTTTTAGTCTTTTTCATATCACTGGGATAAATGCCTTAAAGCCACAATCTAAAGTAAGAGTGCTTTATTTTGGCTCATGATTTCAGTCTTCTATCACCTTGCTCTAAGACAGAAATATTATGGGAGAGAGGCATAGCAGGAGAAAAGTTGCTCAATCCAAGGCACCCAGGAAGGTGAAAAAGAAGGGAAAAATCAGGGATACTCTTCCAGTTACACCCCTAATTATAGACCTCCAACCAATCCTCAGGTCGTAACAGCTATTCAGCAACTGAACTCATCAATAAATGAATCAACTGATGAGTATAGAACTCTTATGATCTAATCAACCTCCATATGCATGAGAATTTTGGGAGACATTCTGTATCTAAGTTATAACAGGTATTAAATATAAAATTAACTTCACTGTCACTGTCTTTCCTGCCTCAAATCTCATAGGACAATCATACGACAATTTCTCATTGGCTCAACCCCAGGATTCATGCCTGTTCATATCACCAGCTTTGCTGTCTCGGAGCTTGGTGGAATATGGTTGGAGAGGATCTGAAGGACAAACGGATTTGCCTTCAGAAACTATGCAGGTTTGTTTGTATTTGATGGGGGAGGTTTGTAGGGCAAATGGGGACAATGACACTGTGAACAGTAAAAGAGCTCAATGAAGGTTGTTTTAAGGATACTGTATATAGTTCTCTGTATGTGATTCTTATACAAATTATGTTACTGCTCAGCAATTTAACCTATTTTTGGTTAGAGATCCTAGCCTAGCTGGACCGGGCTCTTTGGTTCAGGATCAATCTCAAGGTTATGTTCAAGGTAGGACTATGGGCTGCAGTTGTATCAAAGCCCAACATATCAAAACTCAACTGCAGTCACACCAAAGCTCAACTCATGAAGGGTCTGCTTTCAAGATCTGCCACATCTGCTTTCAGCAGGATGCTGAAGATTCCCTTTCTAAGGCCATTCCTATAGCTGTTCATGGGAATCAAGTTTTGTTGACTGTTGCTTGGGGACAGCAATTGTTGTTTTTTAAGTACACAGGTGGATAAATGGATGCTTACAACACGTATCATGGTAGGTTGATTTCCACAGAGAAATGGAAGAGAGGCAAGAGAAATGAGGAAGAGGGGGAGGAGGAAAAGGAAAAGGAAGAAGGGAAAGGAGGAGAAGAGAGAGAGACAAAATAAAAAGAAACAGAGAAATTGGGAGGAAGATCTTATCTTCTTGTAATCTAATTTTGAAAGTAAGATCTCATCAGGTTCTGTTTAATGTTTTTGTTTGTTTGATTTTTTAGTACTGGAATTAAACTCAGTGCCTTTGCACTGAGATACATTCCTATCCCTTTCATATTTTTCATTTTGAGTCAGGGTCTCACAAAGTCACCAAGTTGGCCCGACTGGCTTCAGGCATGAGATCCTCCAGCCTCAGCCTCCCAGGGATTTTGGATTATAAGTGTGTGCCACCACACCAAACTCCTACAGATTTTTATTGGTCTTTCTTTGAGATACCACAGCTTCGTTTTCAGTCTTAAGAACTTATGCAGAAATATCTTATATACCCATTACCCAGATTTTGCCAATTAAATTTCTTAAAAGCTGCGGGAAGATGCCACAGCCAGTATATTAATGGAGATACATTTCATCGATATTATTCAATTTCTCTGTTTCTTTTCATTTTTGTTGTGCACACATGTACATTTAATTCCTTACAATTTTACCTGTATGGATTACTATGGTCAAGATGAACTGAACTGCTCCATCAATACAATCATCTCTCATGTCTCTTTATTATCATACTTACTTCTTTCTCCTCAACCAATCCAACTCCCTAACTCCTGGAAGCTACTAATCTTTTCCCCATTTCTGTAACTTGTCATTTAAAAATATTACATACATGAAATCATACAGTATGCAAAGATTTCTCATTGTTTTTTTCACTCAGCATAATTCTCTAAAGAGGCACACAAGTTATTTATATCTCACAGTAGGTGTGTGTCATTGCCTACTCCCATCTGTTGAAAGACATGTGAACTGAAGTTCATTTTCAATTGTAATCAATCGAGTTTCTATGAACATTTATGTACAGGTGATTTTTTTAGTGATGATAAGTTCCCAATTCTCTGAAAAAGATGCTCAGTCACACAATTGCTAGGCAATTGCATGTCTAATCTTCTAAGTAACGTCTTACCCTTTTGACAATATTCTTTACGTTAGAAGTGAATTCGTAGACCACTGTACTCTCAAAGTGAGTTTCTTACAAAAGGGTACACACAGTAAGATTTAGAGACTGCCAAGATATACTTAAAAAGTACTGGATAGTATCTGAGTTTCTCTCAGATACAAAACCTTTTACTAAGTAGCTTTAAGGATGATCAAGCAGACCCAGATTGATTCAGGTTATTGAAATAATTCGTGTTGTGAAAATGCTTTGGTGAAAATACTAACATTTCTTACTTGGGCGTTTGAACTCACTTTTCAATTTTTTGTTCAGTAGAAGCCCAGAGTTGTGTCTTTTCAAACATGGAACAGGTCTATGCCAAGAAAAGAAGACTACAAAAATCAAATCCCCATGATGTTTTCAAGAATACAGGAAGAGTCACTGAGGTGGTGGCACATGCCTGTCATCCCAGCCATGTGGAAACTGAAGCAAGAGGATCATTGTGAGTTCGAGGCCAGCCTAGGCTACAAAATGAGTTCAAGGCCAGCCTGAACTGAATAACAAAACTTTGTAGCAAAAACATAAAGAAAAAAAAAAGAGTACAGCAAGATTTAAGAGAAGATGAATTTAGTCTCTCTTGTTAATATGACTCTTCTCCCAGACTATACCAACTCTTTCTGTCTTCAGTAACAGTTACAATGCTACCTTTGCACTGGATCTTCCATCTGCCCCAGGAACATGCTTGGCCCTACCCTTGCTAAGCTAGAGAAGGTTTGAAATGCATTTCCATCCGCGCCCTCAGGTGTACTTGTCTGGCCACTTGATGTCTTAGTTACTTCCCTCCTCGCTGGAACACGATATGAAAAACTCCCAATTCTAAAGGAGAAAAAGCTCATTTTGACTCAGAGTGAGTAGCGGTCTCAGTCCATATTTGGCTAGCTCCAAGGCTGGACAGCATGGAGGGGGCACTGCAGAGAAGTGTCACAAAACATCAAGTCAGAAGACAAATCAAGTGAAGAGGGAGGAAGGCAGACTCTTGCAAGCCACGCCTCCAGTGACCCACCTCCTCTAACAAGGCTCCACTTTTCAATGTAACATTTAACTAGAACTCCTCAGTGGACTAATCCATGAAGATTGAGGGATATCTAGATAGAAACCATAAGACTTAGAGACCTTAAATGCATAAACACTTATTAATGGTATCGGCGTATTTGAGCTTGGTTATAAACAATGATAACTGGTGAAAATTGGGTCAAATTATGGACAACAAAGATATCAATCTAAATATAGAAAAAACATTTCAATGAATAAGAAAAAAGTCATAACCAAGCAGTATTATGTGATGTAGCCCCATATCAGACTGAAATTTTTATGTAATGTTAAAAGAATTTTTAAAAACCTTAATATTTAGTATGACATGTTAAAAATAACTTTATAAACCTGAATGTATAGCATGAACATTCCATTCCTACTGAAAAAGTTATTTTTGTTGTCTTTTCATTCCTCTAGAAGCTTCACCTAGATAGGATTTAATCTTACTAAAATTAGTTTCTCTTAATGGTCTTATTATTCCTCATTCTATTCCTCCCTTGAAGGGCTTGTCCTAAAGCAGCCATACAGCAGATCTCTCAGAACTGTTCATCCCTCCATTCATCCCTGACTCTGAACATCTAACTTAAAAGTTCATCAGATTCCTATTCCTCTGCAGATTTTCCTCACAATGACTATGTTCAGAGCAGAGGCACAGACACCAGAACCAAGTCAGTGAATAGGATATAAGTGAAAAGAAGGCAAGGTAGGTAATCATGTGAAGTCCTGGAGAAAAGCAAAAATTTAGACAGGCACATCATCTACAATCCAGTCATTCTGATTCTTTTCCCCTTGGTCAATTTTACATTTTGTGATGCAAGAAATTTTAATATGGTTTCTTTCTGCTGAAATTCTATGCCCAAGTTCACATGAATAATTACTACTTTTCATCACAGTTTTAAAGATCTTTTTAGCAGAGTCTATTCTTCGAGCATCTTTGATCATATACTGTTCCCATCATATATTTAATGCTGCCTTTAATCCCTTAGTTTTCTAACTCCAACAAGATCAATAAAGCATTCTGCTTTTCACTACAAGATTCCTATGTTTAGCACAGTTCTTGGGACCTATTTTATATTCAGTAAATAAATAAATTTTAAATGGTTAATAGTGTAAATGATTCAATAATAAAAGCCAGATGACTTTCATATAAAATAGGCGAATTTCTAGGTAATGACCTTGTTAGGATCAGTAGATCTAGATATGAGTGGCAAGAATCCAGCAACGAAGTGTAATATTTGAAATCATGTGTCTAAACTGTGAGAGAACTGGAAAAGACAGAAAGATCCTTGTCACAGGGGAAAAGGTGCAGGTTTCTTTTCATGACAAATGCTGGGTTCCTAGAATATAAAACATGGAATTAATTTCAACAGAAAAGTTCTAGCCTAATTATGGGAGCTACGTATTCTGAACAAAATGAAAATGTATTTGATCCTGACAGAGACAACATATTTTTCCACTTAGGAAGCATTCAACTATAAAGTACATTTTGTAGATTTTTTACTACATCTGTAAAGCGTTTTAACTCCATAAGTATCACAAATGGCCTTCAATGAATATATTTTCAATTTAGGATATAAATGTACTGAATATTTTTGATTTGATAATCTCTCAAGTATATTTGGGACAGTGATGCTATATGAATTATGTTATTGTGTGCAGAATGGTAGCTTGCTGCTAATTTCAAAAATAATGAGAATAAATACCATTTCTTTTTCCTTTGCAATAGGGTGCCCCTTTGTAAGTGGGATAAAGCATATAAGTACTCCATGGAATTATAATTGAATATTTCCAATAATCTATTTTAACTTTCAAGTTTTCTCATTGCATCAATTGCAATACCAAATTGATAGTTAAGTTTGATTTCCTTTTCAAAAATATCTTAAGTGAAAAGAACAAAAAGAGGAAGTAATTTCCATCCATATGACTAGACCAACAGAGTCTAGACAAGAGTTCAGTTAAAAACATTATGGTTTTATAATAAGATTAAATCAGTTCTTGATTGAAGTACACAAGGCACTTTTTTGCCAAATCATCTTAAAGCCTTGGTAATAGACACAATTTTAAGGAAAGTGTTACTTATGAAGACCATTTGCTCGTATTACAAATGGTACATTTTGATGAATCTTAAGTGCTGCAAAATATCTCCTTGGGCATCTTCAAAAAATAAGATAATTTTTGTAGTAGAAGGATAGTTTGTTATCAATTTTTCTCTGTAATATTCTACCTCCTTGTTAGTTTTTAAATTTTGAGCCTAATAAACTAACACAAGATTAGTTACAGTAATTTCCTAAATATTAGCATAGTCCCACATTAAATAACCAGCCATTAGCCTTTTTTGTCAAGTATTAGAGTATCTGTGTCTTGTGAAATCTAGAGGTTTCCCCTAACCAAACAATATTTAATATTTCTTAAGTAGCATACGTTTTTCTGTCTGCAGAACATATGCATTTTATCTTTTAGTGTCTACTGTCAGTCATATACAAAGAATGAAGATCTTTTAAAAAGATTAACATTCATATTTTCTGTTATAAATAAAGAAAAAAATCCAAGTTGAGCCTAAGTTCCATATGTGCCAAAAACATTAAGATTTTAAGTAGAAAGCATTTCATAAGCAAGTAAACAAAAACTCATTCTGGAGAAATATAACAATGGATGTTTATTTACATTGAGTATTGAAAACAATAATCCTTCATTACTTGTCAGTTAGAACTTGCACAGAGAATCAAAATTGTCAAGAAGAAAACTTCTAAACGGAAAGGTTTTGAGAAACTTGTTGTCATAAATATTCTACAGGTTTTACTTTTTGTTCAAGTGCAAATTTTATGTCTCAGAATCTTGAGATCAAAGAACTGAACTGAAAACCAATGTTGGTGTGAATAACTTTTAAAGCAATGCTATTTTAATGTTTTAATCAGATTTCTATGTAACTTAAACCACCACTTTGCGTGGACAATATCCACTTGCAAGATGACAGGGAGCACAGACCACAGAGCAGCTGAGGAACAGTTTTTAGTTTATAGCTTCCTGATCAGTGGTGCAATACTGTGTGACACAGCATTTCATTCACTGTGTCAAAGACCCCAGCTCCTTGGTGGCTGGGCATATGCAGTTTCTTCTTGAAGTACACATCAGAGAGATGCTTTGGAATTTTCAAACGAATCTTGGTGAAGTGGAAATGACAAATTTCTGGTGTGCTCAACACAAAGAAACTCAGTGGAGGACCAAGCAGTCCAATCACAAATCACAAGCTACTGCAGTTGCTTGGAGGAAATGATACTTCAGCCTCTGTAAAACCAGTAGGACCAGAGGGCCCTGGAAATGGCTTCATCTCATTTTCTCATGTCCTGACTGAATGAATTTTTGCGGTGGCCTAACAGCTTGGAAACGCATTGTCAATGGGATAATAACTGGACATATTTGCAGGTTTATACACTGTGGTACCACAATTCCAGTCACTGCCAGGTGCCTTTGTGACAGTAGCAAGAAAAAATCTCCTGTCTTTTTCAATTCTGGAGTTTGCTGGTGAACAATTAGTTTTGTATTTGGTCTTCCTTGAAGGGAGAATATCTGTCATTTCCTCAGACTGAGGTGAAATGCGACTGTAGTGTGTTTATCCTTCTTAGACATCTTGGTCTTGAGTTTATTCTTTGTAAAGTTGTCACTGGCATTATCTTTCTTTGATTTGATTGCTCCTTAATTTCTGACCTTTTTCACTTTTACATTACCATCTCGAAAGATGGAAGAATGCCAAAAACTTTTTGATAGTCCTCATCTATTTTGCTTTATGATTGTAAATAATTGGAAATTTAAATAAAATTCAAATAGTATTAATTAAATTATTTTAATTTTCTTGATCAAATGTAAGTGGAACATATTTTCCTCAGTTAAATCTGGAGCCATAGATCCATTCATTTTATTTGAATTTGCTTCTACTTGATCAATCTCAAATCTGCCCATAAGGCTATACCTTTCTATGTGACAAAATCCAGCGTAAGGAAATGATGTGATAAAAAAAAAGTTTGCAAATTAGAACAAGAGATCTTTTCACCACCTTTAGTTAATGCTAATGCATTTCTTACAATTCAGATCATTAAAATTCTTCACAATGTTTTTGGAACCAACAGTTGTGAGCATACTGTCAGCAATGCAAGCAAACATTCAATGTGAGGTTCTATTTTAATAAAAATCTTGGTATGTTCTTTAGCATATACATGCTACATAAAAGAAATGAATTTTACTAGAGTTCTGTTTTCTTTCATTTATAAGAAACAGGATTACCAGAGTATGATGGAGTTAAATACTCTTCTATTTATTTCACATGGAAATTTGCAGAAAACACAGAATGGGTATCAAAAATAACTAGTGTTTATAGTACTCGGAAAGTTTGTGATTAAATTACAGATTGTAAAGTCAGTTAATTGACAATGTTGTTATAACACTGAGTTTATATTTTACTTTTTAAGTGCATACCAAAAGTAGAATGCATATATATGATGATCATGAGATTGATATTTGTACATATAACATCACAGACCTGAATGTTAGTCTTTCTTTCTCTCCACATGTGCTCCCTTAAATCTTAATACAACATGTATCCAGAAGGTTTTGGGAACACAGTGATGTCATTAGCAATTGAGAAATATTACACAGATTTTTATTTGTCACTGCAAGCAAACTGAGGGACAATTTGTTGCTCATTGTTGTATAAATGCTATTCCTTTACAAACATTTGTTGAACAAATAACTTCAAATAATTACACTTAACACTAAAATATAATAAATATATATTAATATTTATTCCATAAATCAGAAGATTCTAATAAATTTTAATTTTAGACAATTGTATTCAATCTGAATAAATTATTTGATAAATTAAGATAGACATTCAATGAATCAGACACACAAGTTCAAATATCACATGGTCCCAAAATAATCCCATATTTTGGGATTATGAAAATCCCAAAATATAAGTAAATAGCAAAGTAAAAGAGAAAAAATAAGAAGTAGGGAAATAGATGCATCGCAAAACATAGCGAATCAAGAGATGGAGATGGGGGTTTTGGGGAGGAAAAGTAATGAAAAAAGAAATTGGAATGTGTTGTGTACAGTAACTATTTCTTTGGATAAAATTATAGTTTGGACTGTGGAAGGAGAATTAAGAATAAAAGCAATTATATAATATGAAGTTACAAAAACCTAGCATCCCAGACAGAAAGGCTAACTATGGAATAATTTTAATGCAATGGTATTACTAGGTGCATTTTTTTCTTTCTTTCTTTTCTTTTTTTTTTTTGGCAAATACTTCAAATACAGTAAATAGCTTTTACCGGTAAAATACAGCAGAGCTCAAAACATACGGTAAGTTCTTTTATCAATAGCCGGGAACCTGAAGGATTAATCAAATATAATCATTCCACAAAAAATATTCAGGAATTTATCTCCTTGTATGTAAGCTTAGCTCAGAAGATAAATCTACTCACAGCTAAATTTGCACACAATGATATTTCAGTAAATTCTAAATAGTAAAATGCTGTTGATTTTGCAATTGGATTCTACAGGTGATGGAGTTATAAGACAAGGTAATATTCTTAAGACATTCATAATCACTATATTAAAATCCAAACTTGGAGATGTTCAGTAGAAATGTTTCCTAAATCTTCAGTATATTTTTTTTCAGGCTATTTGGTCTACTTGGAAAATTTCAATTTGTCACCAGTGTATTTTGTAAGGGGTTTGTTACATTTCTGAATCCTGCACAAAAATACATATATTTGGTAGCCATATTTGGCAACAGCTATTTTTCACTAAGCATGGTTTTCTTCTGAGAAGTGCAAATTTTTGTTAATAGTTCTTAACTGTTTCTTCTAAGCTATCCCCAGCCTTGGAATTTGTCAGTCACTTTTAATGAGACTTCAGAATTTTGAATGGCTTGGTATAATGAAAGTGAATTTTTCAAGATTTTTCCATCTAGATCAGTGGAGTGGAGAATTTTATTTGGTCCCAACAGATTTTCATTAAAAATGATGCTGACTTAATATTCATTTTTCTTAGAGTATAATTTACAGAATATACTTTTCATCACCACTATAAATTATTTCAATTTAACAAATTTTGTCAGTTTGAAACTTTTACTACAATTATTTGTACTGCTTTGAGCTGGCAATATTGGGGAAAATATTTGACTGTTATTTCATAGGTAACAAACTCAAATGTCAGCAGGGGTGAAGCAGGTAATGTAAGAGGAAAAAACAAAAAAGGTCTCACTGCAAAACAATAAAAAGTAACAGGGACTGGAAAAACTGGACACAGTAAGATTTATCCAGAGATATCAGTTGCCACTCAAGTGTCATATAAACACAATATGTGTTCAGGTCAACTTCAGCCTGAAGACTGTCAGTCTGCAAACTTGTTTTAGAAATCATTAAATAACATAACCTTTATTAGCCATGTTTTGTTATGAAGTTGAAGAGGAGGAAGATAAAATACTGTTTTCAGAGGTGTCTTCATGAATGCACAGCTTGTATAATCTCTAGAGACCACACACTGAGAAGACCCTTTGTTTTTTATTTGGTTGTTACGAGCTGAAATTCTTAACCTGAAAGATACCTTTCAATTCTTTTGGACAAGCGATTCCCATCATTTTGTTTTGCACAGAGTACAGTAAATCAAGTAGCCAGTCTTGATTTGTTCAAGGTAACATTTGAAGGGGTTTTTTTTCCTAAATGAGTTAAGATGCTTCTCCTCAGATCTAATTGACTGCTGGGGAGTGTTAGAAATGGAAGGGTTAGTATGGATTCAATTTACTCAACTTGATTCCCTTATATACAGGCATGCGTACATGTGAATGAAGAAAGCAGCTCCCATTCTTTCCCGCTACTCTCTGACTTACCAGTCTTCAAAGAGAAGGCAATCCGACCCAACCTCATCAAACGAAGAGACCAAGGTAGGAAGTCAAGGGGACGCGTTTCAAAATCACTTGCTTGAATCATTAAAATAAAAGATTTAATGACTTCTTCAAGAGAGACAAGATGCCTCTTTCCTTTCTTTTGGTTAAATATAAAAATTAAGGTGATATTCTAAAATAGTTCACCAATCAATTATTCTGACAAACCTGGTGTCCTCCCTCTTTGTCTCATTCTTGTATGTGAAATAAAGTACCATCTCAATTCTTCACCAGGACTGACCAACACAAATGATTCATGCTCAATATCTGGTCGTAGAGTCATCTCTCTTCAATTTTGAGTAAAGTACAGCACTAAAAAGCCATCTAATGATTTTGTAGATCCCTAGGTACCTGTAATCCACCTATTTCTCGCCCACAGGAAAAAAAAGTATGAGCATTTAACTTTAAATCTTGGAAGCCAAAGTCATAGCTGGATTAATTTATTTTTCCTACCCATCAATGTTTTAGATTTATGTACACTTTCCTATTGTATGTGATGCTGGCTCTCATTGCTTTGCTGTTGTGCAGGTATGACTAAGTACTGTCTAGTTCCATGACATCAGGCATCATTTGTCTTGGGTTCCACGGGCTGGCTGCATACACGACAGCACACAGTGACAGTAATTTTCACTGATCTGCCCCCACTGCTAGTCCCGCTGCCACAAATAGCAATTGATTATTATGCTGCCGTGTTATTGACTGTCACTATGAACACAAGCTTTATTTCATTTTTAAAGTAACATGCTGCAGATTTGTTTAGGATAAAAGCAAAACAGGGAAATATTCATTTCTAAGAATTATTTGCAGTCACAATTGTAACTTTAAATTCTGGTCATAAAACATTTACTTTACCTTAAATCAACATGAACAAAAACTTTATTGTGGTATTTATTCTAGTGCAATGTAAATAAATGGCTTCCAAAAGCCATAAGAAAATCAGTATAAAACTGAAATATTTTTCCTAGTCTCAATTTCTGGGGAGATGTGCATAGAAAATGAGGAGATACCTTTCTTTACCTTTTGCTCTTCTTTCTCCTTTCCTTTATCTGCTTTCCTTGTTGAAAAAAAGTGGAATCTTATTTCAGATACGTGTATTTTTGATCTGCTAATATTCTAAATTCCCAGTTCTTTCAGAGTTCTGTCATGTCAGATTTCTTTAACTCACTGCCTGCCAAACTGGCCAAGATGGGTTCTTGTGTTTATAACTGAAGCCGTAAGATTTGTGGAGTTAATGAGTATTAAAGTGATATTGCTGATAAATATGTCTTAATTTATAAATTTGTGCTTTTGTAAACTGCAAATTTGACTTTCCAAAGCCTTAATGGCACAATATTACCAGGGAGCAAACTGATTATTTTCTCACGTGATGCTGCCAGGATTCTAAGATGCTTGTCTATTCCAGAAAGTATATCATGCTTATTTCAAATTAGAAATTTGAGTTATATAGAAAAAAATGAGTTTAGGAAGCAAAGATAGAGACAAACTGTATGAAATCTCAGGGACCTTAACTGTGTAGTCCTTTGAGCAGCTATTTGCGCTCCTAAGAAGTTAGTGGGGAAACAGAGCTCAGGATAGAACAAAACACTGAGCACTTCAATATTATTACTGAATGGAGGAACCAGCAGTGAGTTCTAACATTTTGAGACCATAGAAGAGATATTACAATACCATCCTACCATTTAATTTGGTCTCGTTTGTTAATTTTTTCATAGAATGCCATTGTATTACAAAATAAAGACCTTTTTCATCCAATCAAGGTAACATTAAAATATTTAAAGTCATTCTATTTGCTGGCCTGAAATACACTGTCAAAAGTATAATCTATTTATGGGCAGAAAGTGATTTTTTTTTCTTCCACTTTGAGATGACCCATCATTCCAAAATCTGCTAAATGCAAGTTTTTAAAGGGTATCGTTGCTATAATTGTCACTATCTATGGATAACTTTGTGTTAGTAAAAAGGAAAAAGGATAAAAAGGAATTATAAAGCAGGAGCAGAGAAAACAAGTCCTGAGCTTTCTTTGAGATTCAAGATGCTCTACACCCAAAACCTCTTTACAAGTAAAAAGAGGGAAATTCATAATTGAAAAATAAAAATTATCATGTATTTTGGGTATTCTAAAGCTGTCAATTATTAAAAGGCATTTTCACCAAATATTTTAAAAGTTAGAGCTACAGTATCAATGGCCTAATGAGGACAACTTTTCAAAACAATTTTAAAATAATGTAATATATTGAAAAGTTATTTTTCAAATATATATAACTTGTACAAAGAAAATGACAGGTAATATTCATTTCACAGTTACAACCTATTTCAAGTCAATGTTAAATAGCTATATGTTTATCAATTAGAATTATTTCTCTGACTCTCTCAGACTCTCTGTAATTCCATCAAATAGTCATTTGCTTTTTTATGGTAATAATCCCTTCACATTCCTTCCTTTCATCTGTATTCTTGTATGCTATTTGTTGTTCAGCTAAATCCCTATTATAGAGTCCTATGAGTTCTAAGAGTCTGATGAATAATTGGAAATGCTTTATCCCTGAGCTTCAAAAAGTGCTACAAATAATTATAAGCAAACATCTTCTGTAATGTCCCATATCAATCTAATCCTGCATTATGCTATTTGTACTTTAGATAGAGAAGGAAACAGCAAGATCTTGGGTAGCAGCTCTTGCAGCATGAAGGGGACAGATGTTTTGGTTTCCATTGCTTTTTCTTCTGTCTTCTCTGTTCTTTCTGGCAGCCTGAACTACTCACTACAATACGTTCCACAGTTAGTCAAGCTTGTAATTTCACAAGGTACAGTTAATTATTGATCAATCAAAATGAACTTCATAATCCTTTTGGCAACTCGTGCTATACTTGAACTCTCTGGCCTATAAAATAGCTTAATGGTCTGCAGTATAATGAACATGAAGGATATGAACTAATGTTCAAAGAGCAGGCAAATCCTACCTTTCCTGCTAGTGCCAAGTCAGGATTATTCTTCACAATATACTACATACTCAATTTTTTTTTAGCTCATCAACTAAATATAAAAGGCTTTTCTCAACTCATCCAGATCCCAGATGCAAAGCTTTAATACCTTCTCCAAGAACTTTTATTCCATGTACAGTATTTCATATTCAAAGATACATTATATTCTTAATTACTTCTATATAAATCACTTTCATCTGATTATCAGAGACTCCTGCAGAGTCACCAATTTCCTGCAAGGTGTTGCAGTGGATGGGGAAAAGGAAGAGCAAGGGACAAAAAGCAATGCAGTGAGGATCTGGGCTGACCAGTTGTTCACGGGGAACAAAAGGCCAGGAGGCAGCTAGAACTTTAGTATTTATTGATCACATTTACATTGAGAAAAATGGTGAGGGGATTATTGGATGACATAGAGGGCAGCAGTGATCTTAAACTAATGAGGGTCTTATGTTGATGAGGACTGTGGGGAGAGAGAGCATATTAATAAGAAATTTGTCATTTCCTCCAGGGGAAGCCATTTCTTTTTTTTTTTTTTTTATTGCTACTTGGTTCTCAAGGAACTAGGATGTGTTCAGCTAATGTAATCATACCCTGGTACATCACAACATCACAGGGCCGGTGAGGCCTAAACCATGACCATAATTCATGGAGTTATGTTTCCACATACCACAGCCCACTCACATGGAAAGATAGTAGGTCTCAGACAAGCCCTATTGCAATTTAATTATGAAAAGATTTTTCCTTAAATATTATACAGAATCTCCCTTGACATCAGATAATAAAGTAGTTGTTGTAAGCCTCACAATTGTGTTTTTGGTGCAACTGTGTATTAGTTTTCCTGAATAGACAATTTGACTATTTAAGAAATGGAAAGGGCTGTACATCAAGGTCTCATGACTCTTCTTCTATAAAGAAAATAGGCAATGGGAGTAAAGGTCTCCAACCCTTGGAGCTTACATATGAAATGTATGGAGAAAGATGTTATAAATGATTGCTAACTAACAGATCATTTATTGAGAACCTACCATGTATCCGACATCCGGTATAAAGGACACACGAAGAGTATGTGGAGTATTAGAGGCTAGAAACTAAGTTTTGTCGCATGTATAATGGACAAAGTTTTCAGTAGAGGGAATTAGGGAGAAGAGAAACTGAGGGTAAAGGTTTAATTATTACTGTGTGAGTAACAGAGTTCACTCAGACTGCTATCCTAATGGTATCTTCCTCTAAAGAGCAAATTTATTCTGTGATGCAAGCAACCCTTGGTCCACTGCGCATAAAATGCTGAACACCTCTAGTGTTTGAGATACTACTTTTGCTACCATGCAATGATGAATGAGCCATGGTTCCTTTCCGCAGGGTTAACCCACAAGCTCTATGGGCTCCTTTAGTTTCCCAAATTGATTTCCATCTGGGTGAGCTCAATCTTAGGACTGCCTCATGCTTCTGATGAGATCTCATGTGTACTTTTGCCTTTTTACAAACAGTAACATGTATGCAGAAACTCGAAAGATTTAAAATAACCGAAGGACTCTTTTTTTATTCCAGTAGACAGAAAAAGCTAGTGAAGATGCATACAATGTAACCATTTCTTTAGAAGACATTATAAAGAGCCACAAAGAGAGGCAAAGGCAAAAATCTTCAAAATTAAAGACCATCATGACGAGTCATATCAGGAACTTTCCAGATTTTGTGGTTTATGAAGTTGAACTTTATAGGGTGAATCATTTTTATCAAGTTCAGCTAAACTAGAGAAGACCAAACAGTAAACAAGAAGAAAAGAACTTGAGACCGAATGTTCAGTGACAGGAAATGTAGAGATACATATTTAGTGTTCCTTTGCTTTGACTGTATGTGTACCAAGACCACTAACCGGCTGCTAGAAACGCTGATGCATTTGAAGAGTGCACAACGAACGTGAGTTTGAGGATCATTATGTCCAAGCAGAAATTCACTGTCCCCCTCAGAATTGTTCTAAGGTATTTCTATAAGTAGCCATCTTCTTTCCATGAGGATTAAGTCCCACATGTACTTTTACTCTGGCCAGATTGTCCTCTGCCTGCCTCTCCTGTCCATGCTCTGGAAGGCAGAGTGCTGTTGCCTCAGATGCATCCCCTAGGCCTAGGGGAAAGAGCAGTTACTTCCTGCGCCCTGTGCCCTCTAGTGTGCTGCACAGCCTTCTGCTGATTTCTTCATGCTAGAACACGAGTTGATCTGTGGCTCTGCCCAGCTTGTCACAGGTTTGAAGGTGGCAAGGAAAATCAACATTTAGCCACCACCACTCTTGTCAGTGGCCTTTCCTGGAGTTGCATTTTGACTCAAAGTAGTATTAGCTTACATGTCATTCAGTCTTTCTCCAGTTTACAAAACTGAGAACCCAGTACAGCTCCATGACAAGAAGATGTCTAGTATGTCTGAACCACGGAGTCTGGACTACCCTCCTGAGAAGAGATTTATCTTTCTCTCTCAAATCCTGGGCAATATTGTAGCTTTACCCTTTCCCATGATGTCTGACTGTCAGCATCTGTGGGGTACACTGCATCACACCCAGAGTGGTATTCAGTCTTAACAAAGAAAGTAGGTTGCAGAAGAAGCGATCAAACAGAAGCAGATCTTCTAACAAGCTGAAACACCCTTAACTGGACTCTGTTCTGATTTTGTATACGTAGTTTCATATCTGTAATTTTTTCTCACAGAGAAACTCAATAATACTATGAGTTTTAGGCACCACAAAATCTGAATGTGACCCAGCTTTCACTACCAAAACATTAGAAGTTTCATCTTCAACCACACCGTTCATGGACCAAGCTCTTATCATCAACCCAGTCACTTTTCTAGGTGCCACCTCCATCTCATTTACTTTCTGAAGTTTTTTGTTTATTGATTCTGATCACTTGGAGGAGCTGATCAACAAGAATATAGACTTGAACAAACATGAAGGTGCGCACATTTTCACACACATCACACCTTACACAACCTCTTGTTTTATAGCATGGACTGTCTAAATATATAGAGAAAACATTATCAAGATAAAAATCACAACCGGCATAGAAATAATTCAATTTGATAATCTTTTTCACAATCAGGTAAGTATTTGTGAAGGCAGTGATTATTTTACATGTTCCTAAGTAAATGACCTATTGAGACAACTATCTTTAAAGAGAATTAAACACTAGCATTTCTGGTAGATTGTAGATATTAAGTAGAAAATTTCTACATTCACACTTCAAACATTGAATTCTAAGCAACCCACATATTCTTTTTGTATGAAGAAGATAAGTAGTGGAAGATGTAGCCAAGGAGACACTTGCCTGAGAGCAATGGGCATCTGAAGTTTACTTGACATTTTTAGAAATTTGGAAAGCAGAGGATAATCCTGGTCAGAAAAAGCTTTAGCTAAGTTAACCACAAGCATGGCTCATGTCAAGAGAGAAGCAAGGAAGTAGACCTCACTGTATGTAATGTAGATCCCACTGAGTACTGTGAGAACAACCTTCCAGAGAGCCAGGCACTGAGCACTTCTTACAGTCTCAGAAGCAGCATCACCGTGACAGCTTAGACGGTGGGCTACATGAAAGAGTGCTTGGATTGTTTACTTAGATGCTGCATATGAAAATAATGACCCACCCCGGGGTCCTCATTCGTTCTGATGAATTTCAGGAGAAATCGGTCTCTCAAGGCTTTACATATTGAAGGATATAAAAGACAAACCAAATATGACTTTTTAGCCAGTTTGTACTAATTAAAATTTTAATAGAATAATAAAAATTGTTAAGGCTATTTGAGAGAGAGTGAGTATGGGTCTTTTCTGTCCCCAAATCTCCATTACAATTGGTCTCCAAGTACCACTTAGTGTATGCATGCCACAGACACCTGCTATCAGTCAGTACCACCTAGTATTATACAAAAGCCTTGAGCTTCAGAATCAGACACACCTGTCTACGGCTCCTGATTTGACCAAATTCTGACGTTAAGTCTTCATCTACATTTGTCTTCCAAGAGCTGATCGAATAATGAACTGAAATGTTGCACTTAGTTGAGGATGTAGCTCAGTGGTAGAATGCCTCTCAAGTATGCATAGGCCTTTGGATCAATCTCCAATACCATAATAAATAAATAAATAATATTCAAGAAGGTAAATATTTTAAATATAACTGTGTACATGAATAAAGCCAAATTCAACAGACACAAATAAGTATGTACAAATATATATCTTCCCCTTGTTAATAGTATACTAGATAAAATTCTCATCCATGAGACACAGTACTCAACAGCCATAATTTAAAGGAGAAGAGGTCTAAAGTGCCTCACAGTTTTAGGTGATTCAGTTCATGGTTGGCTGACTGAAGGAGAAACATCATGGCAGAAGGGCATTGTAGAGCAAATCTTACTTTATGGTGACCTGGAGGCACAACAGGGAAAAAGAGACAGAAGAAAGAGGCCATGAACAAGACATAGACCCCAAGGTCACACTTTCCTAATCTATGCAGACACATCCAAATGTGTGCTTTGCTACTGTGTTTGGCACTTGTTAGTTCAATCAAATTCATATAAAAAGATTAATGGTAACAATTCATCCCTTGTCAACTTCACACCCAATTACTTTTCCTTAAAACACTGCTAATCTCAAAATAAACAAAATAATAAGTTAATAATTTCACTTCACATGAAAAAACTGTATTTTGTACAACTGAAAAATCAATATCCAAGCACCAAAGTTTCAAAAGTTCCTCTTTTTTCTGATGGAACTTAGCTTCCATGTACTTAGACTCCAAATTCAGGAATTCATACATGCTAGGCAAGCTTTCTACCATGACTCTACGTCCTTGACCCTAGGAGGCAGATTTTTAACAGACTAATTTATGATGTCACCAAGGAATGTGCAGTAACAAAATGTACAGATCTACATTTTAAGCAAATTATATTTCCTAGTATTGAGAACATTATAGAGAAATGGACATAGAAATGACAATCATTATAACTTTAGAAATGGTATGTAGAAGATATGCACACAACACAATTAATACTAGGGAATAGGATCTGATTTTTCAGAGAAACTGACTTCACTGAATTGTCCATTATAAGGCCTGTTCAACTGACATTCAAATGTCTGCTAAAGCAAGGGTCTACAAGACTACTTCTATGAAGGGCAAAATAGCAAATGTTTTATTTTTTCAGCTGCATTTCCATCTCAACATATCTTTTTTTTAGTGAGAAAGAAACAATAAACAACAAATAAATAGGTGTGGCTATGTTTCAATAAAACTTTGTTTGCATATCACTCAGCAGGATTTGGCTCATGGCCTTCATTTTGCCAAGCACTTTTCTAGAGTAACATACGACAAAAGAAAGAACACTGTTAAGGATGAAAGAATCTGCTAAGAAAGATGATGAAGTTATAGAAAGTGAGGATATTTGCATGAAGAGGAAAGTGATAGTAAAGAGTGTATTTCAAGTTCTTGCCCATTTTTCTGCACAAATTCATGGCAAAAAGCTTTCGTCTTAGGATATGACTACACAACTTATTTTACTGAGAATTTAAGTATTACATGACAGAATATACTATTTCCAAAGCCTAGTGTTTGATACTTAGGATATCCTGACCTTACTGAAATTGCATTTACTGTCAGGAGTTTCAGTGCTATGCTGACCAGCAACTAACCCTCTCACCCCTGAAAATCCCAGTTTTCAGACAAAAGATAAATAAGATTTTAGCCTAGTCCCTTTCCCAGACAACAGTAAAATGTTACCACAAACACATAAACCTAATATAAAGAGACACATTTGTGTTTAATGCTACTTAGTTTGTGTTATTTAAATCTGGAGTCTGAGCCCTGTGGATTCCTGGTAAAACAACTTTGGCAAATAGAAAAATAAACTTTGCCTTGGTGGAAGATTAGTCAGGGAGACCCAGTGGAGGTTTCACAGCAGTGAAATCCATGCAAAATGAATTTGGACAAGAATAGTCTGTCTAAGATATCAATTTGCCCAAATAATATATTTATAGACTATTATTACATCTAGGGAAAAAACTCAGTAGATTGGAACTCTAAAATTTCACTGATAAAAATGATCCATTCTCAAATGTCAACCAACATTAAAAGGGAGAATTTGACACTTTTAAATAAAAAATGATGAGCAAATTACACAAGAAATCTATGGAGACTCCTTCAGGTTTTTTTCCTCATGCTATCCTGCTTTAAAACATGCAATAACCCTTTTTCAATTGGCGTGGTTTAATCTATGTGTATAAGGGGACTTAGACACAGTGCCTTCTCTCTTTCTTGGAGGCCTGCGTGCTGAGCTTTTTCAGATATTGATTGTGAAAGTGATATCACACCAGAAGGTACATTGATATGGTGTTGGGTAAAAGAAAACAGCCAAGAATCCTTACAGTCTAATCAAAGCTCTGTCCAAGCCCCACACTCTGATGAAATCCAATCAATAGAGACGATTAAATGACACACACTGAGTCATCAATATTAAATACACTCCATTTCCTGTGTCAGAGCTGGGTAACGCAAAGTAGACATGAAAAAACTTGAACCCACAGGTTCATTTATAGAGTCTGAGGTATATTTCAATCTGAATACGAGTGTTTGACTCAGTCCTAATTTCTTTGACAAACAAAGGTGCCACCTGTGCATTCACTATTCACATTGTGTTGAACAGACTTGGAAGGCGCCATATATTGAGAGTTTGCTGCACACCAGTCAATGTGCTAATTGCTTTACAATTATTACCTCATCTACAGATATTATCTCATTATCTGTTTTAAGGTGGAGGAAACTAAGATTAAGCTGTGTTCAGTAGTATGAAAGGGGGAGAATCCAAGAAACTAAGGTATTTCGAAACAAAGCTTAGTCTACTAGTTTCAGTGACTTTGGCTTTTAGCTAAGTCAGACTTTAATGACTTAGTAACAGAAACAGCTGGCTAAACAACTCCAACAGTAACAACAATAAAAACTACCACCAATTTAATCAAGCTTTAGAAAGTAAATGGAATGTGCAGTCTTCATCTTTTTAAATATACAAGTCATACAATGGGAAGAGAGACATTCAATGGTTATCATGTGCCACGTATGATTTTAAAAGTATTATAGATGTTAATGTGCTTAATACTCAGAGCAACCCAGCCAGGTAGGCATAATTATATTATCCCCATTTGGTAGGTGCGTAACCAAGTGAGAAGTTAAGTAACTTTCATAAATTCATCCAGCTGCGTACATGAGTAGAAACTGCATTTGAACCTGGGTGTCTGGCTGTAGAGTACTCACTATTCTCTGATGTCTTTCCCCATGTAACCTGTAGTTCTTACGGGGAGGTTATATAAAGACATTAGACATTTAAAAATGTTCACAGTGAGTACACCTAAAGTTTGGAAAATGTGTGCTATTGAAAATGTATTGCAGGAATGTAAAATAAACTAATGGAGAACATTTCTCTTGATACAATTCACTTCTAAATTTACTCCTGAAGAAAGGACAGGACCAGGTATGGTCACAAACTTGACTCATGGGAGTTCCTAAACAGCTTGGCAGGCAACTATGGCAACTATGAATTTTGACAGTGACTCATCACTGTTGACACTTTGGGCACATGAGTGAATATCAGGAAATTCTTTGCCAGAATTCAATGTATCAAGGAGTGTAATTACACTCAGAGGCATTCATTAAGAAAAAAAAAACATTATTTGCTGATCATTCTTGAAGTCATATTTTCTGCGATTTTCAAAGCAAGAATAAAACTGTCCACTTGTTTATCTTAATCTCCTAATTACGGCAATAGTTAATTAAAATCCTTTCCTGCTTTTGCTTAAGTATCATAGCTATCAGCCTCACCTATGTCATATTTACTATTTTTATCTGCCTTTGCTTTGTGTGTTTCTTTTCCTCCTGGTAGGTAATCTTACTGATTTCCTTTGTCTACTTATGCAAAATAACAAATGTCAAAGCTTGGAAACTGGTAATTTGGCAATTTTAGACAATCGTCTCATGACCACATTTTAGTACACCTTTGAAGCGGTAGAAGTTCAAAGGCTTTGAGGAGACGACTATTGCTTTGCCTGTTACTATGAGTCATTTGAAGTAATTGGTCTTGTCTGATGTATGTTTTGAACTGAGGAAGTAGAGCTTTACTAGCACAATCAGATACAGGTTTTCAGCTGAGGAAGTGGAGTTTTCCTTGCAGATGCAGATGCATGCTTGATAAGGCAGAAAACAGACAGATGTGCCTCTATGCACCAGGGAAGAGGTGTGGAGAAGGAACAAATAAAACAGTTGAGAAAATTCCATGAAGTTACAGTGAAGTGCTTTTGGAAGCAGTCCCAGTTAGGAAATTTCTCACAAGCAAGCAACTCATAATTTAAATGCAGGCTTTTAGACTTTAATTTTGATACCAACCTAAACCTCCCTATTATCTTCATCATATTAAAAGTGGGTCAGTGATTTATACACAAGTCAACCAGTTCAAATAAATCATTTTAAAATGAATATTAACTGCAAGGCTTCCTACTTTTCTTTTATAAATATAGTTCCTGAGATAAAGTCATTTTTTACTTCATTAGATTTTTTTCCTGTATAATAAGGACCATTGTTTGAGAATCTGTTTCATGAATAACAACAGACAAACAGCTTTAACTCCAGAGAAGACATCCAAATATATTATTTCTTATTGCACCTTCTCTGATAAATTTTGTTACAGTTTTCCATGTGTCAATATACATGTATATAAAAGAATATAACCAAAATAAAATGAAATCAATGATATTCACCCACAGAACCACATATGAGTGCATACAAACACACACAAACACACATACACACACACGTGGACACACACCACTTCCCAAAGGAAACACTGATTACTTTTTAAAACATTTCTTGTGAAACAGTAAGAAAATATTTATTTAATACTTACAGTGGATCACATATCAGGCTGGATATCAGAATAGACTGACTGTAAAATATAAATCTTTTCTCAAAAAATTTATAATCTAACAAGTAAAAAGACAAAGTGGCACAAGTAAAACTCATCAAAGAAATGCGCAGGA
This sequence comes from Cuniculus paca, assembly GCA_004365215.1. Classification (NCBI taxonomy): domain Eukaryota; kingdom Metazoa; phylum Chordata; class Mammalia; order Rodentia; family Cuniculidae; genus Cuniculus; species Cuniculus paca. The sequence continues at coordinate 5,006 of RJWT010007442.1, read as the reverse complement.
CAAGAGAAATCATATTGGGTTTTCCCGAAGAGATTAGTTAGCTACTTGTGTCTGGATAAAGTCAGTGTCTGGGTATAGGCTTTCTTGAAAAAGGATAAAATCTGAAGGTAGGGTACAGAAACATGAAAGAGTATAGTCTATTTCTAAACAACTCACAGATAGTCTGGCTAGAAGTTTCGAGAGTGAGTGGAAAAAATGAGAAGAGAAAAAAGCAAAAACAAAAACAAAAGGGAATGTTGGCAAGATAAGAGATGGGTCCATCTGGAAACACATAGTCAGTGCTATCCTAAGGCCAGAGAGAGAAGGCAGAGACTCAAGAAAGATCTTTAGACGTGGTATACAACTGAGATAAACTAGCATGATTTTTCCAGAATAGAAAATAGTAAAGAGAAGACAGAAAATAGAAAAGATAGAGATGAAAGAATCTTTAGATGACTTCTGTCCCTTTGAGATGTTATTCATGTTTTTATGTATATGTGTTATGTCATAATTTGATTAAGGTGTGACACTTATTCCCAGATTAAAAGCTCTTCAATATATCTCCAGGACAATTAAACTCTCTCAGAATGAGATGAGTAATTGACAGCAACAACAACAACAAAATAAAGACAAATGTTCTTTCTAATGTAAGAGTATGAAGTTTCAGTTTTGATGACATGAAATATTTTAAAGATACTTCCTGAGTTCTAGGATTTCATGCTTATAAAAATGTATATATTAGAAAGAAACACAGCAGTTTACTCTTTTTCACTTCCATCTTGAGGAATAAAATATTTGAGAAAAGTTTTTAAGACAGATACAGAAAAGAATCCAAAAGATATCAGATTGCCATCTGAAAGACCTGAATGCAAAAGAAACAGTGGAAAACTTTGTCAAGAACAATTTAAAGTTGAGGAGAAAAGAACAGTAAAAAGAAATAGGAAAGTGTACAGTTTGTAAAGAATAGAGAAAAGAAGGACTGGGAATTTAGCTCAGTGGTGTAAGCGCCTGCCTGGCAAGCATGAGGTCTTGAGTTCGATTCCCGGTGCTGGGAAAAAAAAAAAAAGAATGGAAAAAAGTGTCAACTTATAAAATAGGTTTCATCTTCTGTTCATCTTGTTCTGAGCAAAGTTTAGACAAGATGAATATATGAACTTATATACATTAAAATCACATATATTATGAACTATTTTGTGTGTATATTCTTTCATTCAACTGATTTTTAATTCCTCAATATTCTTGTCTGTAACCCAGTAATTTATTTTTGCATCATGCTGAGTGGTATTCCACCCTAGAAATATATCAGAACTTCTCTGTGTGCCTCAGGTTGGGGCTACTGCAAGTTGCTGTCATCATTTGGGTGGATACACATCTACTTCGAGGCATATGGTTCCTTTCTCTCATGAGTACCTGGACTTTGTGTTGATCGAGTATCTAATTGTGTAAGAAACAGCCACATGTCTTGAAAAGGAGTTATTTTCTAACCTCACAAGTAATGTATGAAAGCTGTAGTTGTTCCATAGTCTCATGAATATTTAGTATTGTCAGTCTTCAATTTAGCTCTTCAAAGAAGCATGAAACCATTTTTATTTGTCTCTACTAGAGAATTTTCAATATGCTCTTTGGCCTACTTTACCTTTTGGGATTTTTTAATTATTTTGCCCATCCATATTGACTAATTATATTTATTAATAATATGTAGAAATTCGTTATGTATTCTAGATAGAAGTCCTTTGTCAGGTATACTCGTTATGAATATTTTCTCCAGTCTGAACTGCTTACATTTTCTACAGTGGTTATAATTGCCTAACTCAGCATGCCCTGGCTAGTCCATCACCCTTATCATTCTGAGTCTCTACCAGCTAAGAAAACCTACTGGAGAAAATCTCACAAGCAAGCACATGGTGCTCTCACAAATGTACACATATCACCAAAAGCTGGTTCTCTGTCCTTGTTTATGATCTTTCCATTTCTTCATTTTTAAGAACCTCTACTAAAATTTTACACTTCCCCTACACTTAGGGCCCTGTTTTTGTTCCCTCATTATCAGAAAATAACTTCTTTTTTCATTTATTGAAAAAAGAGGGTTTTTATTATGCATTTTCTCAAATCTTCCTCCTCCATTGTTTCACAATTATTTCCTCACTAACTCACCCCTCTATCTCAAATGTTATTTCTATTCCTTTACAGGTGATACTTCTACCAAAATTGCTTATAAGCTTGAAACTTCCACACCATCTTTTCCAGTTTTACAGATGTGGAAGCTGAGGCTTGGAGAGTTTGGTAAAATGCCCTTGGTCTCAAAACAGAGATAGGTTTTGCTGAAGATAGGATGCAAACACAGGCAGAGTTTTCTAAACTCCTCCTTTTGTATTCAGGGTTTATTATATCTTCTTTTAGAAAAATGATCATCTTTAATTTTAGATATTCATACCTGCTTTCCTATTACCTTGTGATCTTACCTTGCAAACATATTCTCATTCTGCCACTATATTTTTAGTATATCTCAAGGAGATTATTTCAGCTTCCTTTCAAAGCTACCACTTTTTCTCTCTACTTCTCCTTTTCTATCTAAAGAGTTATTTATAATTCTTCAAATCATATTTAGGTTTTAACTTTTGAATACAAAAACAACTTCTTGTGAGAACTGTGCCCCAAGATCAATAAGATAAAGATAGGACAAGAGAATGACAACAATTATCCTATTGGTAGTGTCACATTTGACCTAATACACCCCTCACTCAGCTGATTTTTTTTTTTTGCATTCCCTCAAGTTAGCCTACCTTGCTACTGTAACCTTACTTTCACTTGGTTGTTAACTGCCTTTTTAGAATATTCTCTTAGGCAATCTATTTTTAATGCTCTCTTCCCTTCCTAAATATATGCAGTGTTTCTGTTATTTTCTTCTCTTTTTTTCTAGTAGCTTTCCCAATATCCACAATCTCATTGAAAAACAAAAAACTTCATTAATGGAAAAGGAATGTTTCTGTGCTTGTCTGCTTGCAAAGGGATGAATAAAACAAAACTTGGCAGAGTACCTCTAAGAGTAGCCTCATCCCTGCTGCAAGCTGACAATTTCAGGTACAGCTAGCATTTGCGTGCTGACTACTATGTTCCTGCACTTTTCTAAGTGCTATATAAGTTTTAATTCATTTTGTCCCCACAATAACCATATAAGTAAATACTGTTAATGTCTCAACATGAAATGTAAGAAACCTGAAGCGTAGGGAAGTTAAGTAACTCACATAAGGGGCTATAGATAGCAATTTTCTATGCTAGGATTTGTCCTTAAATAGTGAGGTTCCAGAGCTATTATTTTACCAGATTAGCTCCATGATTTTTGAATCAATAAAAAATGTCATCGGCAGGACTATGGCACTAAGCAATCCCAAAGAAACTTTCATGAAGACCCTGTAGAAAACCTAACAAATGGAAAGGTGATTGCTGTAATTCATCTACTGCCCCAGGGACAAAAGAGGGGCAAAGGCATTTTGAGTTAAATATCCACTTTGTGGTATCAAATGTCAAAACTTTCATATACACTGTTGTATAGATAAGGGAAAGGTAATGACATTAAAACTAAGTAAGAAGGAGAAAACAGTAAACTCATAACCTCCTTCAGTCCTCTAAGCTATCACAACATAGAGCTGTAAGATGCATTTCACTTCCTAGACTTTGGATGAACAGAATACCTTGATGAATTTCATTTTAGTGCACATTATACGATGTCACTTCTCTGCTGTAACAACAGCTTTCTGCAAGTAGAATAAATGTCACACATCTAAAGGTAGACATAACTTCTGACAACATCATGCTCCCACCAGTTCACCTCAGTCACTTTCACTCTGACCCATTCTCTTTCCCAGGATATTTACTTTCTGATTCTTGGCAAGACTGACTGCTTCTCATTCTTCATATCTCAGCATAAATGTTCTGCTTTCCGAGAGGCTTCTCTGGACACCTAACCTAAGTAGTCACTCTTCCTACTCAGTGGATGCCTATTATCTCACTTTAATATTAAAAAAAAACTTATCCTGATTTAGAATTATTCCATCTGTGTATTTCCTTATAACTCATTCTTGGCCTACATTAGTTGAAAGCAACCTTCTAGAGAACAAGTGTTTTGTCTTATTCAACATCCCATTGATATCATTTAGTACAAAGTCTGGCATGTATTAGAAATTTTAATTTTTATATTAAGAAACAAAAATTAATATGTTAATAAGCTTTTCCTACAATATAATTACGCAAACTTGTATAACCCTTGCTATTCCTATATATATTTACCTGAAAGAATATGGACTTTGGAGTGACAGGGTAGGATTCATATCTACTTCTGTTAATTACCAACCACATAAACTTGGGGATATTAGTAATATAAAATCTTTCTCTCATTTGGTAAATTAAAAGCTTGTATTTGCTACACAGAGATTGTGTCATCATTTAGCACACTATGGTACATAGAGTCATTAGCTTATTGTCTACCACACAAACCAGAGGCAATAAATATTTTTCATTCTTCTCCTGCCTCCTATGTAGAAAATGAATGAGGATTTTCTGGGGACAAATTTCAGATTTTTTTTTCTTTTTTTTTTCGGCACCAGCCATCAAACTCATGACCTCGTGCTTGCCAGGCAGATGCTTAGGCCACTGAGCTAAATCCCCAGCCCAAATTTCAGATTTTTAAGGAGGGTTAAGGTGCAATTCTTTTTTATGACCTCAGACTTGCCAGGTAGGTGCTTATACCATTGAGCTAAATCCCTGGCAAGGTGGAATTCTTTTTTTTGTTGTTGTTACAACCTCCTTTCCCCATACTTGGGGTGATCCAAGGGCCTTTGTACTGAGCTACATCCCCAACACTAGTTTTCACATTTTTTAGTTTAAGTCTCACTAAATTGCTCAGGCTGGGCTCAAACTTACGTTCCTCCAGTTCCAGCCTCCCAGGCTTCTGGGATTACAAATGGTTGCCACACTCCCAGAATGCTGAGATTACAGGTGTGTGCTACCATGCTGTCCTTGCTACAATA
>RJWT010007441.1:0-27609 GCA_004365215.1 Cuniculus paca | reverse complement strand
TTATTTTATTGGTGACCATATGCTAGGCTGTATGATGTAATGTAGGGGCATAGGGGAACAATCACATAAATTTATTAGCACTCTCCATGGCAGGACAGTATGTCACCAGGTAAAATGTGTGCTTGACCTTCCATGAAGGTCAAGCACACAACAACTTATGAATTAATGTTTTCAGGTTGTGAGGAAATATCAGAGGAAAGTTCTGTCACTCAATGATGAGGCTTACTCTCCAGAATTTTAAGTAGATATTACCAGTGTTGCACTGATAACTAGAATTAGGTATAAGAAATCTATGCTTGCTGCAGGGAGGAAAGAAATGAGTAAAACAGCAGAGTGGAAAGAGCATCACCAAAGGGGAACAGCTCAGACCAAAATAAATGAATAAATAAATAAATAAATAAGATGAAATCACCTGCATTAATTGCTCCTGCTAGTTAGTATGCAGTGTCCATTCAGTTTTCCTTCTTTCAGAACTCCAGTTTACTAAGGTATCCACACTTTCCTTAAGTGACTCCGAGGAGTTGACCTAATGTCAACTCATTTTGGATTCTGATCTATCTACGAAACTTCTATTGATTGTAAGAGTCACCTGAGAAGCATGTTAAGTATATAGATTGTCAGATTCTTTTTTAGAAATTCTGATTCATTAGGTCTGAGTTGGAATTTCAGAAACCTGTGTTATGACTGGTGTCTGGACAGCCCCCCAGAACCTCATTTGATCATTGGTGGGGCTTTTTGGAGGTGTTTTAATCTAGGCTATGTAGTGCAGGAATCAAGGATGTGATGCTGGGATTAATTCATGTTGCTATGCTAGGATTATGAGTGTGAGTGCTACCTGCTCTAAGGGCAGGTAGCCTGGATAAGAATATAAGGAATGGCTACTGTTGTCATCCCTTGCCACTTGTCCCTTTTTGCTTATTGTTGCTGCTTGTCTTCTTGTCTGTGATGCCCCTCTGCAATGCCATCCTGCTTTGGAGCCAACACATTATAAACTGAAACCTCTACAAACTGTGAGCCAAATAAATCTTTTCTTCTTTAACTTTTGTCTCAGTACAGGAAAAGTAACTAAGACATTGTACCCCTACCAAACACTACAGATCTCTCCTATCTTTAGAAGAGCTGTAATCAACACTTATTTAGGGTCACTGGTACATGAAAAAAACTTAGTGGTTTGTGTTGGTTCAGGGGTGGAATAGTGACTTAAATTAATTGAAACTGACTGATGGGAAAGTCATTTATTTTAAAGTTTTTGAGAGATTTTCTCTGTAATGAAAGGAAGGGTAATTAGCCTTAGGATGAAGCCAGTGTGGATCTTAGTAACAAAATAAGCTATCAATCAACTAAATCCAAAGCCTGCCCTGCTTCTCTACATTTTGTTATGTGACAATCAATATCTTTGTTAAGCAAGTTACATTTCCTGTTTCTTGCAAGTAGAAGCTTTTTAATTTCACCTACTTGTGATTTTTTCAAGAAGTATGATCTTGTTATTAGAAAAGATATCTAGGAAAATACTTCTTGATTTGTTGATGTTTTAAGTAAAATTACAGTAAGCTATCAGTCCCCATCATTTCTACCTGATAATAAATTTGGAACCCAGAGAAGAAAAGATCAATTCTTGGCAGTTATATGATGAACATTATTACAGGATTAGTATCCACAACTGTTATGTTTGGTATTAGTGTCTATGAAAAGAAATCTTATTGGTTAATAAATAGGTAAAATTATGCATATTCAAAAATAAATCCAGGAAACAGAATTGGCTAAATGTGTGTGTATTAAACATTCTATAGTTTTTTTTTAAGAAAGCAAAACAGAAAAAAGGATAGAAATAATACAGAATTACAAACAAAACAAAACAACAGTAAGAAATCAACACTAGTTAATACATTCCATATTGTTATAACATTCTAGTTTTAAAGATTAGAATGAATTTACCCAAAGAAAAAATACAATTATGTATTTTATAAAATTGCCCACATATATCTGCCATGCTCATTAGCTGTGGCTGAGCATTCATTGACTCTAGATGTCACATTTCCTGTAGCATACTTGTTGAGTTTTGCTGTTTAAATGCTCTTTGTGGATAGTTTGTTGTGTCCTTTTCAAATTTTACACACAGTAGGTTTTACCTGAGGCTAGCAAGTTTCTCAAGTTTATACATAAATTTATGGGAAAGAGAAAATTAACTCCTTTCTCATAAATTTATGTATAAAATATATGTCTGCTGGATGAGAGTGGCTGCTGACATACAGAGTGCATGAAGGACAATGGATTTTCTATCTAAGAATAAGGAGTTTGAACCTATGTGAAGATTGGCAGGGAGAGTTTAAGGAATGGAAAGGAATGCTGCATGTGAAGTGACACCAGGACCGACTTTCATCAGTGTGACTGTAAGAGTGCACCCTAGAGGAAATGGCACACATGTGCATGTGTTCATGTGTTTTTGTAACCACAGGTGACCTATAATACTTTGAAGCATGTGAAGCCTGGTGGAAAGACACTCTCTGTTTAAGCATAGCCCAGTGAAGGAGGATTTTCCTGCACTTTGAAAGGCAGGTTTTAGCTGGTGCTGAGCTACTTTCCATGCAACTGTTTTTGAGGTTTTTATTTTGGAGCCCATCTCAAAAAATAATTAAATTTCTACTCTCTCAGTGAGCATGAGGAACACTACCAAAGATTTGTAGGCATAGATTCTTAAGAACAGTAAAAAAATGGAGACATTAAGAAAATGTTAGAATTTCTGTTAGTCAAACTTTGGATTGGGGAAACATAAGATTTTGGAGGATTGACATAAATAAGGTTTTGTTGCTATCACAAGATGATAGCACATTCTACTCATGCTTACAAGACAAGGCACTGGGTATTATTAACTGTACTGCATGGTTCTTCAACACTTTTACTTTTCTCCAACTCAGGAGTTACCCCTAGCAGCTAAACTGGATGTTGCATGCAGACCACCAACCAAGGAGCCATTGCCACACGTACCAGAGTGTCTCAAAAGAGTTCAGGTATGAGGAAGGTAAGTTTGACAGGTGATGTAAGCTGGCATAACTAGTAATGCCCTCCCTGATCCCTGGGCTAGGATGGAAAAGGGTTAGAAGTAGTCTATGAATCAGGTATCTGAACATAATGTCTTCACCAACCCTAGAAGTTGTGTTCCAAAAGAGAAGAACACAAAAGAATTTCCCATATACTTTGGGGTACTTCAATGCTGAAAATATTGCACAAAGGTGTTTTCTTTTATTTAAATTTTTACATTTTTTTGACATTTCAAATTAATCCTATTTTCTTCAATTTAATGACCCAAATTACAAAATTTATGAATTTATTTCTATGTTTATTAACATGATACATTTTAATAACACTTCTAAGGGAGATTAACAAGTTGACTAATCAAATTCTCTCATGTATTTCAAACTATGAATTTAGTATATTAAATTTTTGGGGTTTCTGGGAAGATGGCGGAACGGTAAGCAGCAGAGTAAACAGTCTCTCAGAAGGACACAGTCCAGATGCTGGAATATAGCATCATGGGGAAGACAAGAAGGAAGGAAGTGGATCCCCTGAACCCAGGAAGAATCTACAATGTGAATTAAAGCCCACAGAGAAAGTGAAAGGAAAAACTTAAATGAAGAAGAAGGTGGTAGCTGGTGGCGCCTTAGCCTGGAGCTGGACTCACCCTGTGAGGGGAGCTGTTGGAGCCTGGGGACACATGGTCACAGTAACAGTGGCTGCTGGCAACCCCAGAAGCCTCTGCAAATAGATACAGTGGTGAAAGAGAGTGGTGGACATGGAAGACTGCGCTGGCTAGTGGTGAGTACAGATGACTCAGTCCTCCCAGGGGAGAGAGCAATTGGCTGGGAGCTAATTTGGAGTCATGCAGGATATGGCCAGAACCAAACTGATGCCAGCTTCCTCCAGCAGCTCCTAGTTGGGTGCAGACCTGTGGAAACTGATTTAACTGAGTCCTGCCCCTGAACACATTCCAGAGGCCATGTGTGTTTCTCACCAGCTCAGGTTGACAGGCCCTGGCCAGCTCCACCCCATGCACACTCCAAAGGCAATTGTGTGCTGGTACCCAGCTCAGTCCAGAAGCACAAGAGGCCCTGCCCCTATACACATTCCACCAGCTACAGGGGAGCCAAACAGTCTCAATTCAGAGAATTTGTAGCCACTGCGGAAAGTGCCTTGGATTCCACTACCCACATGTCTAGAAGAACCCAGGAAAATGTCAAGACCAAGAAGAAAAGGCAGTCTCCAACCCAAGCAACACAAGTCCAGGAGAGGTAAACACAGAAGAGATCGGAAATCACATATCTAAAATACCTGAAGTGATGTCAACTGAAGTAAAGAAACAACTTCATGAGGTCATAAAAGAAATTAGAACAGAAATACTATCTTAGGTAAAAGAAGAAATGAAAACCATAATTAAAGAATTGCTAAGCACTTCTAAAGAAGACATAAATAAAAAAAACAGAGAAGCATAGGAAAATGAGGGAAACCATGAATGAACAAAATAAGAGAGATTTAGAATGCATGAAACAGATTCAAAGAGATATCCAGGAAATTAAAAACTCCTTTGAAAGCTGGCAAAACCATTTGAAAGAAACTGAAGATAGACTTTCAAACCATGAAGACAGGTTTGCAGCTTGTGATTATGAAAGGAAAGATCTCTTAAAAATAACAAGGACTCAGGAAGTAACAATTCAATGGCTGCAAGACAATGCAAAGAAACATAATTTAAGAATAAAAGATGTGAGTGAAAAAGCAGGGGTTGAGACACATGACATCAGGACTCTATTTACAGAAATAATTTTGGAGTACTTCACAAGCATGGGAAAAGGAAGTGACATTCAAATAAGTGAGGCATATAGAATTCCAGCTAGCCATAACCAAAACAAATCTACACCCAGACATATAATAATCAAGATCCCAGAAATTCAACTCAAGAACAGAATATTAAAAACTGTTAGAGAAAAGAAACAGATCACCTATGAAGGAAAATCCATCAGAGTTCCAACAGATTTCTTAACACAAACCATCAAGTCAAGAAGAGGCTAGAGTGAAGTACTGCAAGTCCTGAAAGAAAACAACTTCCAACCCAGACTGATGTACCCTGCAAAACTTTCTTTCAAAATTGATGGAGAAACAAGATACTTCCAAGACAAAGAACAACTCAAAGAATTCATGACCACCAAACCAACCCTAAAAAGAATACTAAAGCACATTCTAGACAGAGATAAAAATGACCATGGTCTCAGGAACAGTGGCAGAGGGGGACCATCAAGCAGGGGCAGACAATTGAATGGAGAGGAAAAATAGGGAGCCAATGGCGGGAAAATAGCATGACAGAAACAAAGCAGTGCAAATGGCCATAATCATTAATGTAGATGGCCTCAATGCATCAATAGAAAGAAACACAGGCAGAGTGGATCAGGAAACAGGACCCATCAATATGCTTTATACAAGAAACACATTTAACTAGAAAGAAAATTCATAGACTGAAAGTTAAAGGAGAGAGAACAATGCCCTATGTGACAGGGAGCCGAAAAAAAAGTACAGGTTGCTTGCCCATCAACTGCAGAATGGATAAGAAAAGCATTTTATACAATGGAAACCTACTCAGCTATAAAGGAAGATAACCTCAAGGCTCTCGTAGGTGGATGGAGGCAACTTGAGATCATGCTCATGGATGAAATGGTTCAGAGTCACATAGGTGAATTTTGTGTTGTCTCCCTAGTATAACAAACTAAAGGAGTTAGTGGGATCCAAAATGCACAATACAAATTGTGAAAGTGGAAGAGGAGGAATTGTCTAAAAAGGGAAGGCAGTGGCTACTGTTAATCTATTATCATGATTTGAAACTTACATTGTCTTCATTGTTCTGTTTTGTTTGGTTTTATTCTGTTTTGTTTGATTTTATTATACTTGATGGCATGTACAGTTATTTCAAAGAAAACAATATATAAAATTGCAGCCATTGTGGATTTCCAATTATCTTGTTTTGAAGCCCTGTATTGCTTTCATTGTTTCATTTTGATTGATTTTACTCTATTTTGTGTTGATCGATTGTATTATGTCTGAAGGTGTAGGCAACTACTCTGAAGGTAACAAGAAGCATTACGGTAGCCACTGTTGTTTTATTATTATCTTGAAGTTCTGTATTGCTTTCATTGTTTTTTTTTTCTTTTTAATGGTTTTATTCTGTTCTATTTTGTTTGATTTTATTTATGCCTAGTGGTATGGGCAGTTATTTTGAAGATAACAAGAGACATTATTATAGCCATTATTGATTCCCTTTTACCCTGTTTTGAAGTCATGTACCATGTTCATTGTTTTGTTTTGATTGACTCTATTCTGTTTTATTTTGTTTGGTTATATTCTTTTACAGTATATTAAATTTTCTCTTTATGTAGCTTGCCTAATAAGTGAAAAATTTTAACTACCAAAATACATTTTATAAATGTAATGAAGTAAGCTTATAAATATCTTAGCAATTCATTGTAGCAATGTTAAAATCTCTTAAATATACTAATACTGCCTTCACACATGAGCAAACACTCATATTCCTTAATCTAAAACTGTAAGTCTAAATCATTAACTCAATTACAGATTTAAATTAAAGTATAAGCTTGATCTTTTAGGTGCTCTAATATTCTAATTTCTCTTAAGTATTAAGAATAATTAAAACTACATATATATTTCTTAATATAACACATAATATTACAATTACAAGAGTTATTTAAGTTTCCATTTCTACATTTTAGTACTCATATATGGTCCCAGAGAAGGTAGAAGTATCATCCGAGCAGTTTTAGGAAAAATTCTCAGGCCCCACAGATCCACTGAATCAGAAACTCAGAAATGTGGCCTAGCGGTTTTACTAAGACCCACAGGTAATTCTGATGCATGCTAAAGTCTGATAACTATTTCGTATTTAATTCTAAAGTACCTCAAGGGTAGAGTTTTGGGCACATACAGGTAATTAAACTGTCCTAAGCATTATGGTAGCTCATAAAGTTATAAACCCATCAATGGATTAATCCAGTAATGAGGTGAGAGCTCTCAAGATCTAATCACCTCCCAGACCCCATTCTCTGAACACTGCTATGCTGGGGACCAAGCCTTTAGCATTTGTGCTTTGAGGGGACATTTCAGATTCAAGACATAAAACACAACCCTGTGAAATGTCCTCTTGTGTTTTTGCCAAGCCATCTTCGGAGTAGATTTCTGTTAAAAAAGATGTTGTAGTTTTTATTAGTAGAGCTGAATTTCTCTCCAAAAAAATTGATATACTTTACAACTCTACCAACCATATGGGACATTTCAAATATCTTTGAAACCAGGATTCTATAGCATATAAGTAGTATTCTAAAGGAAGACTGTAAGAGATACCTTTTAAAATATGCAATGAGCTCTGAAAATTTTTGTTTTGCAGTTCCAAAATCATTCAGTTAACTATTCATTCAGTTAAACAAACTCATCAAAGAGGGAAAGAGACATGGGAGACAAAAACCAAAAATGTTTAGTTAAACTTGAATAATGAGATTAAATTTTTTTGATATGAATATGATTCCCTTAAGAAATGTTCCTAATGATGTAGAGATAGAATGTAAAAATCCTAACAACAAACTCAATTAAAGTCCCAGATAGTAGGATAAAATGGGTAGGGTACTGAAGTGGAGAGAAAAACACTGGAGGACATAGTTCTCACTGTCACTGCTCCCCTTGCTCTATTTTCCAACCATCGTGAGAAGAGCAGCTTTATACCACCATTCCCTCCCACAAAGATGTTTCTGACTTGGAGACAGGTAATTATGGACTGACTCATCTGAAACTACAAGCCAAATAAGACATTTCCTCCTTTAGGTTATTTAGAGGTATATGTCAGGCATTTTGTTACAGCAATGATATAGCTAATCTCAGACGACTACATGTATACACAAGAATGGTACTTTACCCAACCTCAATGAGGGATTGGAAGGGAAACTTATTTCTTTAGGAAATAATGGCTGAGATTTAAATCAGAGGAAGTTATCCAGGGAAAGAAAACAACATATGCATGAAGGTGTGACAATAAAGAAGCTCATGGTATTTTTTAAAATTATGAACAGTTTCAGGTTGATTGGTGTATTAGCGCTTTCTTTTTCATCATGAAAAAAATACCTGAGGAAATCAATTTAAAGGAGGGAAAGGCTTTTGTTTGGAGACAGTCTCATTAAGTATCCCAGGCTGGACTTGAACTCACAACAATACCTCTTCCTTAGCCTCCTGAATACTGGGATTATGGACACGCACCACCATGCCTAGTTAGGCAGTGATTTTTTCTTTAGCTCATGGTTTCAGAGGTTTCAGTTCATGGTCAGCCAGCTTCATTGTAAAATTGCACGCCTCTGGCAAAGCAGAAACATCACGATGGAAAGGCATGGTTGAGGAAAGCTGCTTGAGCCTTGCCAAACAGGAAGCAGAGAAAGTGAGAAAGCCAGACACAGAGGGGAAAGGTCTGGGGACCTTGTTCCCCAAGGCCACACCTCCATGATCCACTCCTTTTATTGAAATGCCACCTCCTATTTCCATCACTTTTAAACAATGCCATCAAATTATAATCTCATCAGTTGATTCATTCAGTGATGGACTTGGACCCCTCATGATCCAATCAACTTCTAAAAGCCCTACCTCTGAGCACATGAGACTTTTGGAGGACATTTGAGGTCTAAACTGTAACAGCAAGAGTGTTAAGTTTAATGGGGTAGATATGCAGCATGAAACTGGCAGGAGCGTGATCATGTCAGTGTTTCTAACTGATGAAACCACTGAAACATGTTGACATAAAGAAGAGAGTGGCATGATAAATTTGCAAGTCAAGAATGCTAACTGTTGGATACGTATAGAGATAAACACCCTTTTATTTCTTCAAAATCAGTAAAACTTTGCTATGAGGAATTTACTCAAAGTAGCTTTGGTTATTAAAAAAAAAGTAGGAATTCCAAAATTTTGAATTCAAATCTTAGATCTGCCATTTGCTAGCTGTGTGTGATTTTGAATTTGCTACTTAACCTCTTCAAACCTCAGTTTTTGTCTTGGAAAAATATGGTAATAGTGATATCTTCCTGCAGGTCTGTAGTGGAGTCAAGAGTTATAAATGAGAATTGGACAAAAAAAGCATTAAGCACAATGTTGGTTTTAAGCAGTTGTCTTTGTTACACGAAGTAGAAGCCCATCTGAAGCTAAATGTCATATCACTCAGAAGCTAAGGGTGAATCTCAGGAACAACTGGTATGAGGCAGGTGAAACTGCAGAGAACCTGGATCTCTCTTCTACACATTGGCTTTCTTCTTGTTCCCTAGAGGCCGAATTATCATTTTGGTCAGAAAAAGCTTGGAGTTCACGTTGTTTTTTTCTGTTCAAAGAGCATTCAGATGCAATTTCTTAGTTCCTTTTCTAAATTTCCAGGAGGGACTCTACTTTTCTTTTTCTTTTTTTTTTTTTGCAGCACCGGGGATTGAACTCATGATCTTGCGCTTGACGGGCAGGCGCTTAGACCGCTGAGCTAGATCCCCAGCCCTGTTTTTGAGACAGGGTGTCACTATGCCGTTCAGGCTGGCCTTGAGCTCACTTTGTAGCCCAGGCTGGTCTTGAACTCACAACAATCTGCCTGTCTCAGCCTCCCGAGTGCTGGGATTACAGGCGTGAGCCACCATGCCCGGCGACTCTACTTTTCTTATAATAGGTCTTTGGTGTATTTTCCTCACACAACTCACTGTAGAATTGCAATGAATTTATGTCCTAATATAGGAGTGGAGCAGTTTCCCAGGAGTAATTCTTTGAAAGGAGATATGATAGTCAGGGCCTCTATGGAAGTCACTTGCTCCCCTTAAATTAGGGTACTTCTAGAAATATCACTAAGATTTCATCTTACTCCAGAAAGAATTGTAATAATTAAAAATCAAATGATAGCAAATACTCATACGATTATGGTGAAAAAGAAAGCCCCCTTCATTGTTGGTGGGAATGCAAACTAGTACAACCATTATGAAAATCAGTACGAGTTTTCAAAGAACTGAAATTAGAAATTCTATAGGACTCAGCTATACCCTTGAGAGGTATGTTCCTCAGAAAAAGACATTGTACTGTAGTGATACATACATATTAATGCTTATAGTAGCACATTTCTTAATAGCTAAATCCTGGAAGCATCAACAGACAATGGTATAAAGAAAATGTGGTATCTATGTGGCATAGAATATTATTTAGGTATAAAGAATGACAAATTAAAGACATTTGTAGAAAAATGCATGTACATGGGAAATATAATGTTGAGTGGAATAAATCAGACACAAGCTTAAATACAATATGATATCTCTCATTTGAGTGAGGCAAAGTACAAATGAAGAGAATAATAAAGCATGGATGGAAGGGGACAAGGAATGGATCTCTTTCAATAGGGAAGTGACCCAAGGAAAGAAGAACAAGGAATGAGGAGGAGAGGAAGGAGAAATAAGTAAAGGCATGCCATGTACAGGAGCCCAATAACCTCAATGAATGGAAACAATATATGCCACAACATGAGCTATAATTAATAATATCAAGAAGAATAAAAAATGGGATAGGGGAATTGATGGAGATAAAGAGGAGGAGGGAAGGAGAAGAGGGATTAAAAAGAAAGAAACGAGCTGTAGTATGCACATGTAGCCACTCTTCAAGATAATTGTAAACTGCATGAACAGCATACATGTACTAAAAAAATAAAAAGCCAGTTTCTTAACACTGATGGTCACCCCAATTACCAGGTGAATTTATAATTATCTGTGCAGAAAAAGTGGTGCTTGTTACAAAGTTCTCTTACCTGAGCAGTAATTATTATTTATTTTGAGAACATGTATGTAATGGATTGCATCTAGTTGGCTACATAAAAGAGATTTCTTTGTGTTTTGCTCATTGCTTGTGTTGTACATCTCTTCTGGTTTAATGTTTAGTCAATAATAAAATTATTTTCTTTATCTTCTAAAATAAAGAAAGCATATCTATAAAAATGACCACAAAATATTGGAGCAAGCTGTAGAATCATAACGATCATGCACAAACCTGGGATAGACCCAACCATGGGCTCTTAAAGTGAGTGGAGGGAGACTGCCAGAACCCACAAGGAGACAGATGTCTCAGGTGACCTTGAGGGAAGCAATGAGCTTTTGTTTTGGAAACAGTCAGACCAGGACAACCTCATGGGGGAAGGAACCTGGATGTGTATATCTTGACTCTACAGATTCCTCCACATGTCCTCTTTGAATTATCCAATGGCCATGACTATGTGAAAGCCTAAGGACATAGGAGTCTCCGGATGTCCTCTCCCCAGACCAGGCTCCTGGGACAAACAGGGAGTGGACAAGGTGGAAAAAGCACAGGAGAGGCAGATACCTGGTTCAGGATATTGTCTACTGACATACTAGTAAATGCCCAGATTAAATATACAATATGCTCAGTAAACTCTACATATTATCTTCTTTAGCAGAATCAGAAGTATGCTCAATACGAATATACTGAATCTCATATATATATATATCATATATATAGATATACTGAATCTCTCTCTATATACTATATATATATTATATATATATATATATATATATATATATATATATATTAGTAATGAGTGGTCTAAGATTCAGTTATGTAATTGTTATGGTTGCTCTTTATTGAGTTCATTTGAAGTTGAGCCTTCCTTTTCCAGATCCCTAGTACAAGAAATATCAATGGATAAGCTTTAATTAGAAGATTCTGTGAGCAACATATGCCTTAAAAAGACAAGCATGTTAAAATAAATGTTTGCAGGACAACACCATTTTTAGAGCAATTCTATTCTGTCTTCACTAACACACCATGTAGGTGAGTGAGTGCTGATTATTTTGTTAGAGTTTCAGCACAGGAATGTTTTAGATTCTATTCTCTTGTAATTTAGCATGCAACTATTGCCTTCAATTGATTTGTAATGTTTAAAAATATAAGTATCATTATATATTTGGGACAAACCTCTACATTCTGTCACTGTTGTAAAAATAAATTTATCAGAATAGAAGAAAAAACTAAAAAGTTTAAAGTAATCTCTTGTTTGGGATAAGCTTTATGAGAAAACTGAAACATTTTTCTTCATTTTAAGACGATACAATTTTCTTTTCACTTGTATTTGAAAAAACAGAAGGCGTCTGAGTAAGGAATGCTAGTAGAGTAGAAAGTTAATTTTTGTAATTTTAATAATTAATTATACAGTTGCTACAAAACTGAGAAGTGAAACGAAATACATGCAAGCAAGTAAACAAAACTCATAAACAATTAATGTTCTTGGGACTTGATTTGTATACAAAGCAATGGAACCATGCATGCAAAGATATTGGAATGAACTTTTGATTAAGAAAGAAACGATTCAAATTTAACAATTCAATCTCTAGCTTAAAAAATATTCTCCCTCTTCCCCAAGATTTCTTAACTAAAAAGGCACTCCTACTCTCAAACTTTGAATTACGCTCACAGTCATGGAAAGGCAATAATGCGACATTTTCCTCAAATCAATGGCTTATGTTTACAATTACGGTACAGTTTTAAATGTTTTTAAGTCAACCAGGGAAGAAAAACTTCATAAGGAGAGGGCAGTATTATTCCCTGCAAACCAAGAAAGAGTGCTAAGGATATTGTCTGTTATAGTTGCCTTGCTTTTCTTGGTAGTAGCAGTCCCAGAATTTTCTGGAAATCACTGACATGATACTTACAGTTTCAGTTTCTTCACATGTCAGTTTACTCTTGTGTAAGATTAGGTACTTACTGTATTTAAAAAGAAGACATCAGAAAGGCTGCTGGTATTTAATATATTCCAGGTGTTAGAAAAGTCATACATAGTATTGCCCATCCAATTGAGCCCTTCAAGACCAGGCCAGAAGTATGTGACTCGTCATGAACACTATGCCAATGAACTGTTCTGCTGCAGCTCACTGTGTTCGGCAGGCTGATTGGTTTATGACTTTGATAAATAGTCACCTAAGCTGAGAAGTACAAGCAGAGCACTGAGGTAATGCATTTTGGGCAGTCTGAGCCCTTGTGTTGAAGGCATAGCAATTGACTAAAAGTGATCCTTAGCTTTGGCTTCATTCTAATGAATGAAATTGGTTCTGGTTACTCAGAAACAATTGTGTCAAACCTCAGCTGTTGCCATTTAAGACTATACAAAAATATGAATATATGGTCCATTTTATCATATGAATCAAATATAAAGCATTTCTAAAATTAAAACTGACTTACATTTTTGGAACAATGTATGACAGTATGAGAAAGTGATATATATGTATATACATATAGTATATATATATGTGAGAGGAAATTTGTTAAAATATACTTTAAAATGCACTATAAATCAAACTATTTACATGGTGAAGACAGGAAAGTTTTTTCTTCATTATATTTCTGCATATATTGCAATTTATTTTTAAATGAACCAAGATTATTTTTCTAAACAGGAAAAATAATTATTAAATGTTGTTTATAAAACAAAACAGAAAAGAAAAGATCTGCCACTGTGGCAGACACAACCCCATTTAAGAAAGTTTATTCATTCTAAGTGATTGTTCAGACATGTGTGCTATAAATAAACAAGACTGCCACTAATTCTACTCTTTAGTGGGGCTTGCATTATAATACACATACGAATGTTGCTTATAATTAAAGACAATACAAAAAAAGCAGCCCTCTACTTTCGCGTTTTGTGATTCACAAGCAATCATTTTTTTATTCAGCATTAATGCATACTCCCAAAATTACAATTGTATTAAGAGAAAGAAAATGCACTTACACGATCCTTGAAAAAGATGAAGACCGTGTAGCCTGCTTCTCTTTCTGAGAGCAATCCATAGTGTCTTGATGGTCTGTGGCAGACACACAGGAATATACCCAGCATAGGAATATAAATGAAGAACAGTTACTGAGCAAAATAATTTAATTATCACTTGTTGCTTTCTTTCATCCAAATTATAGGAAACTTTATCCAGGGGCACAAAGCCATTATTTCACCAAGGCTCAGTAATAGTTGATTACATATTTCCCTATAGAACATTTAAATTCTGTGTGGTTTTTGCTGTTGTGAATTTTTGTTGCTGTTTTTATATTAAAAGTATTCAACTTTGGTCTATCAAAATTGAAGGAATTGATTTTCTAGATTGTTGATTGCTATTTAATAGTTTATTTTTCCCAAGTACAGAAGCTATTCCTTTTGTAGGTTTACATCTGCTGGGCTTTCTATTGTGAATTTTACTGATTTTATTAGTTGAACCAACAAATACTTATCATGTAGTATGTGCTAGATACTCTCCTGTGTGCCAGGGATGCAGTGGCAATGCAAAATGATCAAACTCTTTCCTTGTGGATCCTTTACCTTTAAAGAAAGAGTCAGACAAATAACAGGCAAAAATCAAGTAAAGCAGATTTCCGTCTTGCAGCACTTGAACCTTAGATAAGTTGAAAAGTAGCGTTAGGAAAAGAAATAAGAAACTAGATAGAGGGCCCTAATGGGGCCATGGACTTAAAAGCCTTCTGAGTATATTACGTGAGAATGAGTGCTGTGGAGACAAACAGAAGGGGAGTGAAGGGTAGCAGTAGGGTGGAGGAAGGGATCACAGCTTCTTCAGAAAAGTTCACAGAGAATATCACTTTATACAAAGACCCAGAGGAGGGCAGAGTTCATACAGAGGGGACATCAGGGAAAGAGCGTGCCAGGAAAAGAAAAGTGAAAATATAAAATTCCTATAGAGAGAACTTATGTAATGAGTTCAAGAAATGGTGTTGGGGCTGGCAGGGCAAAAACAAAGGGAGCACAGGAGGATGTAATAAAAGATGAGTCACAGACTGATAAAAAGAGAGAAAGGTTGTCAGAAATGAGGAGCATATAAGGTAGGGCCTTGTAGACCTCTGTAAATGTTTTGGCTTTCTTTTTCTGACAGTGAGAGGAAGTCACTGGAGGTGAAATGGTTTGATTTATACTCATGGAGGTTACTAAATTAATAGTGAGTCATAGGGGCAAAGAATGTAAATAAGGGGTGGATTAAAAGGATTTTACAAAGATTCAGGCAAGAGATCATGGCTATTTGAAATAGTTTATGGGTGCAATATGATTTGTTTCTGAACATATTTTGAAAATAGAACAGAAAGAATTTTCTGATAAATTGGATGTAAATTATGGAAAAACATAAGTGCTAAGAAAGTCTATGGGTTTTGTTTTGAATAAGTTAATATAAAATTTTAAACTAAGAAAATGAGAACTCATTTCACAGAAAACATTTTTGAAGAAAAGTTACATGAGAATTACCATACCAAACTTGAGATGTTCACTTGGATATGCTAGTAATACTGTCACATATGAAGTTAGAGTTCCATAAAGTCTCAGATGTAAAAAAAAAAAAAAAAAAAAAAAAAATATATATATATATATATATATATATATATATATTTGGCATTCATAAACTATGATATTATACACAGGGTTGAGCATCCCTAATTCAAAAATCTGAAATGTTCCAAACTCCAAAATGTTTAAGGACCAAAATATTGCCACAAGTGGAAAATTCTATATCTGATCCTGTTAAGTATTACTGTAAAAATGGAAGGACATTTATATTTTTTAATAGAATTATCTTTAGTCTATGTGTGTAAAGTATAAATGAAATATAAATAGATTTTTTGATAGCTTGCTATATGAATATAAATATTCTGAAATCTAAAAAAATTTGACAGGCTTGTAGTTTTAACCACTTTGGATTAGGATACTTAGCCTAATGGAGTCACACAAATCACTGCATCAATTAATACAAGAAACATGTGTAGGTACAGAAGAAAAATGATCTGAGGATTGGGACCTTAGAACAGGATAATAATTAGGTTAGGAAAATATGGAATAATCACCATGTGAGACCATGTGATAGACAGAATAAAGGCTTCCCAAAGATATCTGTGTCTTAATCTTTCAAAACCTGTGAATATATTTTGGAAAGAGTGTTCTGCATTATTCAGTTGGAACCACTGTCACCAGAGGAGTACCTAAAAAGAGGACAAAGGAGATAAGAGGATCAAAGTCAGAGAAAGTGATGTGGTGACAGAAGTAGAGGTCAGTCAGAGTGATGTGATCACTGGAAGATCACAAGCCAAGAAAGACAAGAAGCCCCTAAAAATTGCAAAATGCAAAGGGGCCAATTGTCTTCTAGAGTCTTCAGATGGCTTGACGCCTTGATATTACCTCAGTGAAATGTGTTGTATTGTTTATAACCACTATGTCTACAGTAATTTGTCATATCAGGGACAGGAAAAATTACTGAGACAACGAAAGGAATATTCAGTAAAGTGGAGAAACAGTGTGATGGGCTTGACCCAGAAAAGGAAAGTATTTCAGAAAATAAAGTGTGATCAGACATATTAGATGTGGTTTTTCAGGTCAACTAAAAGAAGCCCAAGAAATGACCACTCTACTTAGCAACATGAAGGTCACTGTTAATCTTGACAGAAACAGAATTGAAGAAAGCCAAATTGCAATTGGCTTCAAGAGAGAATGGAGGAAAGGAATTGGAGACAGAATTGTTATGAAATAGTGGTCTCTACATGCTTTCTGATTCCTGCCTTTTTGAATGACAGAGTCTCATGCCATGGAATAAAAATGAACAACTACATGCTGATTCATGCTGAGTGAAAATGGTCAATGCCTTAATTAAATACAATCTATGGTTCCACTTATGTTACATTCTTTATTTTAAAAAGAAAAAAACAGAAAAATCAAGCAAAAAAAAAAACAATTAAAAAACAGCAAAAGTAAAATGACTACAAAAATAATGGTAATATAGGATTTCAAAACAAGTTGATAGGACTTTAACTATCATTGTCATATTGCATACTGTTGTACTCAAAGTAATTACTCAGGCTGCCAGATATGGGCATGCAAGACTGATCAAACAGTAAGATTTCTCTTTGAGCTGTTTCTTTCCCTTTTACTATATCTATTGTAACTTTTGGATCTTATTTACTCTTTCAATATTTTTACACTATTGAGACAATATGGTGTTTACAAACGTAAGTCTGACTTATTTCACTTATGAGTATTGTTTCTCGTTGCATCCACTTACCTATAAAATCTCAAGTTTATCATTCTTTATGGCTGAGTAGTATTCCACGATATATAAAAATGCCACATCTTTTTAATCCATTCTAAGTTGATGGGCATTTGGATTGTTTCAAAGATTTAGCTATTACAAATTGTGCTGCTGTAAACATGGGTGCACATATATCGCTGTGGGATAATGTTTTTAATTCTTCTGGGAAAATACACAGAAGGGGAATAACTGGGTCAAACAAAACCTCTAATCCTAGTTTTATGAGGACTCTATTTCTTCAGTGGTCATATCAGTCTACACTCCCACCAACAATGGAGAAGTTTTCCTTTTTCCCTGCAGCCCCACCAACATTTGTTATCAGTTGATTTCTTGATGTTAGCCATTCTTTCTGGAGATGGTATATCAGTGTAGTTTTAATTTGCATTTCTTGAATGACCAATGATGCTGAACATTTTTTCATATACTTATTTGCCATTTGTATTTCTTTATCTGAGAAATGTGTATTAATCTCAGACGCTCATTTTTGGATTGGGTCTTTAAATTGGGGGGGCCTGATATTTTTCAATTCTTTATACATTCTAGCTAAAGTCCTTTGTCTGAACTGTTGACAAAAAATCTTTTTGCAATCAATGGGCTTTCTTTTCACTCTGTTGGTGATTTCTTTTGGTGTGCAAGAAGTTTTTAATAAGAAAAGATCCCAGTTGTTGATTCTTTGAAGTACTTCCTATGAAGTTTGGTTTTTGTTTACGAACTCTTGGCCTACCCCTACATCCTCAAGATTTACACCTACTTTATACCCCAGTAGGTTTAGTGTTGCTGTCTTAATATTTAGATCTTTGATCTATTTTGACTTTAGTTTAGCGCATGGTGACAGGCATGTATCTAGTTTAAGCCTTTGACAGGTAGAAAACCAGTTTCTCCAATGCCAATATTAAAGAGTTTGTCTTTCTTCCAGTGAATATGTTTGGCCCCTTTGTCAAAGATAAAACGACTGAGTATGTTTGTAGTTGTGTCTGTATCTTCTGTTGTGTTCTGTTGATTCCTCAGGTCTGTTTTTGCCAGTACCATGCTGATTTTATTATAGCAGCTTGTAGTATAAAATTTCAAGTCTGCGATTGTGATGCCTCCTGCCTTGCCTTTGCTGCCCAGGGTTGCTTTTGATATTCTAGGCCTCTTATGGTTCCATATTTTCATGGTTGACACATTGTGTCAACTTGAGCAGTTTAGAAGTTTAACTGAGAGACTCAGCAGGGAGCCAGGGTTCTTACTTTGTAAATAGCCTCATCCTGTAAAAAGGAGAGCAAGGACATTTTGTGAGTGCTACACCCTCCCGGGGGGTGGGGTACCTGTGTACGACATAAGGGTAGAGAGAAGAGGCTTACTTGCCCCTCTCTTTTGCTCTGGCTGCTGCTTTGAAGTGTTTCCCCTGTACCATGCCAACCTGCCTTGGAGCCAGCTGATTATGGACTGAAATCTCCAGAAACTGGAAGCTAAATAAACCTTTCCTTGCTTCACTTTGGGTGTCAGCTGTTTTGTCCCAGCAATGAGAGAAAAGTAACCAAGACACATATGAATTATAAGAATGTTTTCTCTAGATCTGTGAGATATGCTAATGGTATTTTGATCAAAATTACATTAAATTTGTATAATCGTTTTGAGAGTATGGCTATTTTCACAATGTTGGTTCTTCCTATCCATGAGCAAGGGATGTCTTTCCATTTTCTGAAATCCTCTTCAATTTCTTTATTCAGAGTACTGAAATTTTTAATGCATAAATCATTTACTTCCTTGTTAGATTGATTTCTAAGTATTTCATTTTTTTAATTTATTGTGAAGGGTGTGGTTTCCCTAATTTCTCTCACAGTGAGTTGTTTGTGTACAGGAATGCTATTGACTTCTGAGTATTGACTTTGTACCCTGCTATGCTGATGAATTTGTTATTAGGTCTGTTGGTGGAGTTTTTGGGGTCTTCCATGTAAAGTATCATGTCATCTACAAAAAATGATAATATAACTTCTTCCTTTCTCATCTTTATTCCTTTTATTTCTCTCTCTTGTCTAATTGGCCTGGCTAATGTTTCCAGAACTATACTGAATTAGAGTGGTGATAGTGGACAACTTTGTCTTGTTCCTGATTTTAGAGTGAATACTTTCAGTTTTTGACTGTGTCGTATGATTTAGCTGTTGGTTTGTCATAGATGGCTTTTATCAAATTTAGGTAAAGACCATCTATTCTGATTTTCTCTAAGGTGTTTTGCCATGAATGAGTGTTGGACTTTTTCAGAAGCTTTTTCTGCATCTATTGAGATAATCATGTGATTTTTGTCTTTTGCTTCATTGATGTGGTGTATTGCATTTATTGATTTGTGTATGTTGAACCATCTCTGCATTCCTGGGATGAATCCCACTTGGTCATGGTGTGTAATCATTTTGATGATTTGTTGCATTATAATTGCTAGTATTTTATTGAGGATTTTTGCATCTATGTTCATTAGAGACATTTGCCTGTAATTTTCTTTTTTGATTGGGTGTTTTCTCTGGTTTTGGTATCAGGCCAGTATTTGCCTCCCAGAATGAATTAGGGAAAATTGCTTCCCTTTCAATTTCATTAAAGAGTTTGAGGAGTATTGATATTAAATCATCAGTAAATGTCTTTTAGAATTCAGTTGTGAATCCATCAGGACCTGGGCTTTTTTTTTGTTGGTAAGTTTTTAGTTACATTTTCAATTTCATTAACTGATATTGGGTTATTCAGAAGTTTTATATCTTCTTGATCCACCTTTGATAATTCATATTTTTCTAGGAATTGGTCCATTTCTTCTGTGTTTTTGATCCTATGAAAGTAAAGGTTTTCAAAGTAGGTATTGATGAACTTGTGAATTTCCACAGAATGTGTAGTGATTTCACCCTTTTCATTCCTTATTGCATGAATTTGAGTTTTTCACACAAGTTATGTAACATTCTTGAAAAGCTAGAAATGGATAATAGAATAATGATTTCAAGGGTTTAGGGAGGGAGACAGAGAAAGGTATGGGAATGAATAACAAAAAGAAGCCTTATGATTTTGTACTTTACTGTGGTAGTAGTTACACAAACACATGTGTTAAAACTGCAAAGATGTAAGTACACACACACACACAAATGCATGTAAAATTGGTGAAAACTGAATTAAAGCCAATGGTTTGTAGCACAATCAAATTTCTGATGGTGATATTGTACTATGTTATCACTGGGGGAAATTAAGTGAATAGATATTTTAAAGCTTTGCATGAATCTATAATTGTCTCAAAATGCAAGTTAAAAAAGTATAATGGTAATGATAAATGTAGAGTTAATTACCTAAATTTGTAAGTTAAAGGGTGTGGATTCTTAGTATTAAAAAATCTTACCTGTATATAGTTTATAATAGTCTTGCATGAAACACAAAGATGCAAAAATATGAATGTAAAGAAGTGAAAAATAATATTTGAGATAAAAATAAACAAAGAAAGTTGATCTTGCTACAATAATAATTTTCACAAGTAAACTTTGAAGCCAAAACCATTCTTTTATTTTATTAGTATATATGTACAGCACACAGTGATTACATCCCTTGTGGGGGTATGTTGCAAGTGGATGACACAACTCAAGTGTTTTCATTGTTCCCTGGTCCTCCTCTCCTCCCCCTCACTCTATCTCTTGTTATCCTTCCCTTTTGAAAAAGATTTCTCTCTTTGGTCTTTTATTTTCCTCTTTAATTTATTTGTATCTTGGATTTCTCATATAAGAGACAGCAAGTGATATTTAAACTTGCTTATCTGATTTATTTAACTTAATATTGTGATCTCAAGGTGCATCCTTAATGGAAAAGAAGTTTACAGTAAAATGAAAAAAAAAAAAAAGGACTAATTTATGTATGCAACAATATTGCCTCGAAGTGCATGAAGCAAAATGGTCTCATTTACATAAAAATGAAGATCAAGTAAACAATCAACATGACATATTTCAGCATATTTATTTATGAAATTTTCAGATCTACTATATGAAACATATATACATTATATTGGTATAACTATGAATCCGTACACGTGAAGAATATATGAGACCAATAAAAACAGTTAAGGCATGTATCTGTTTAACAAGCAAACTGTCCACTTAAAAATATTTAAGGTGGTAAAGTCTGTCATAAGTATCTTACTATAATAAAAAATAGCTAGTATAAGGTTGGTAAATTAACCTTTTTCAAGGATCTAAACATATTTATTTTTCAAATATATATCTAACTTAAGAAAGAAAATATTAAGTATAACATGATCCATACAGATGATATTTTGGCTTAAAAGTCAATAAAATTTAGAATGCAGAAGATATACCAAAAAGGATCTCCATACCTATAGAGATTTTTTAACATTGAAATAACTGATGAAGCACTTCAAGAAAAAATAATAATACAAATTAGAAAATACTTTGACTTAAATGATAATACCAATACTGTAAGTCAAAATGTATGGAATTTAGCTAAAATCATAATACAAGAAAATAAGTCCAAATGTACAGATAATATTTGGGAACAAAACCTAAAATACATTGGCACCTTTCCCACTTACATAAACAGAAAAAGATTAATTAAACCACCAAAAGAATATAAAATGTAGAAAAAAGTGAATGCAAAAGTAGAATATTTAAAAGTAGAGAATAAATAATAGTTACTTTGTAGAAGTTGAAGGGAAGCAGAAAGGAAAGTTTCAGTTCTAGGACTATATGGCTTCAGTTATACAAAATGAATCAGTTCTAGATCTCTTCTCTACTAGCAGAAAGTTATGGCTATACATAACAAGACTGTATTATGCCCTTAAAACTTTGTCAAAATTGTAGAGTTCATGATAAGTAGTCTTTTTTTATTGCCTTTTATTTTGTGCATTGTCTGTATACCGGAGTTCTCATACAAAGATAGCCATGCACTATTTAACTTTGTGTCTAATTTACTTCATCTAACATTATAGTCTGGAGGTGTATCCATTTTTCAACAAATGACTCAACTCTATCCTTCTTTATGGCAGAGTAGTACTCCATTGTGTACAAATGCCATATTTTCTTCATTCATTCATCTGTTGACGACATGCTAATATTCTCACAATGATAAAAATATAGAAACAATGGAAAGTAATAATAATCCAAAGCTAATTATTTTGAATAAGTTAATACAATAAATAAATGACAGATAAATAAAAAGGGAGGCATTAATTAAAATTAGTTATATAATTAATAAAACATTTTCCCAATAATTTTAAAAATACAAACTTTTAAGAAAATAACCTTCACAACATATATTCAAGAATAAATTTAAAAAATGAATAATCCCAGTAAAATGAAATTGATTTACCAGTCAAAAATTAAAGAATTTGTAGAAAGCTCAACATAAACAATAATAAAGTAAAACCAAAAATGACTGAAACAAGCAAAAACAGCATGTATCCTAAATATATTTACATGATAATTTCATCAATCAGGGATCAGATACTATTTTATTCAGGTTTTTCTAAAAAAGAGAAAAAATAGTAACTTTAGGTTTGATAAACAGTACCTTGATGTAATCTATTAAGGATAGTTAATAAGAGAAAATTATCTTTTATAAACACAAATAAAAAACGACACAGAAAATTTAACATTGCATGGCTTCTCTTATATGAAAAACCAATAGTATAAATGATTTAAAGAGAAAAATAAAATGTGATATGAAACAGGGAGGTAGAGTTTTTGGAGACTGGAAAGGGATTGAGAGAGATGTGGAAGGGAGAATGGGGAGGGAAGGAAAAGTAAAAAGAATTAAGTTGTGATATATACAAGTATCAACACCCCACAATTAATGTATTCATTATATATTGTGAACATGTGCTAGTAAAAAAAATACAGTTACAAACTATTCTAATCAAAATATTAGAAAGTAACAGAAATATGCATTTATGAATCATAGCAAAGATTTTTTTCTTAAGAATGAAAGTATAAATCATGAATCAGAGTATTTCATTACTATAGCAGATTAATAATTTGTAAAATATGATTACTCTAATATAGGCAGTAAAATATCTATTCATAACAAATTCTTAGCTAATAGGAATAAAAAGACTATTTAATATGGCAAAATTTAGTCACTAGATATTACATAAGCCAAAACACTTTTTAGTAAAATATTAAAAACATTGCCTTCAAGTCAGGGACAGGACTTCAGTGATTTCTTTTAAAACAATAAGATGTGAAAAACAAGTCAATGTTAAGGATTAGAGAGAAATAAACCCAACTGCATCAGAAATTCAGAGTTTTTAAATCATTGTTAAACTGATACTTGCTCAATTTCTTAGCCTCTATGTCTCAAGAACACATAAAGCTGAGATATCTAAAGTACAAAACCACAGGCCATAGGATTCACATCAAGCAGAGACACTAACTTCCACATCTTGCACTTTGCTAACAATGATTACTATCAGTATTGATAAATTCAGACTTTCATGAATGTCTTTTCTGGGTCCTGGAACTGTATGTGTAGGAAATCTAGTGCTGCAAATTAAATTACCATTGTGAGCTCCTGTTCTTCTTTATAGTCCCAGGAAGAGAACCATTAGTAAAAGAAACTTGAAGTGGTAATCATTTTATTTACATTATGCTGATGCAGATTTAGTGTCAATTTCAAGTTATGTTTTATTGTTAGAATTCTTCCACAAACCCAAGTCTTTTGTACATTTTTTTTCATTTTGAACATTTTACTTGCCTTGCATGCATGCGCAATTTAAGGTATGCCTATGCTGTTTTGAGATTGAAATAAAACTTCTTGAGGATATGAATTGCATTGGATAATGCAGGGCAATTAGTACTCTTCTTTGACAGTGCCGATTCAAAATGTTTGCTGCATTTTGCATTATGAAGGTACTGTGAAAGAATTCTTGTCACAAGATACCATATACTTTGAAGATGTCAATCAAGTTGAAGTGTATTGGAAATTCTTGTTTTTACACATAATCTTGCCTTTAGTGTTGACAGCCAGTCATAGCAGTATTGCTTACTTTTTCCTGATTTCAGAATGAGCAAACTACTAGGATTGATAATAATTAAAATCCATTTTCCCAAAATACCAAGAAAAGGTTTCAAATTCTAAAACATTCAAAACTGTATTTGCCTTTTAAGATTTGTGTATTCCTTGCATCCTGAATGGTTAATTAGATGCTGAGTTATTATTAAATGATAAATATAGCTTGCTTTGGTATCACAGAACTTATAGTGCAATCACAGTGACAAGTTTAGGAATATGACATGAACATGAGAAGTTAAGGAATAATAGACCACTGTGGACTACAATAGTAAGAAATTCCTCCACTAGGAAAATTAAAGGCAGAAGATAAGTGATCAAAATGAATCAGAGATTTGAAAAGATTTGTAGGATTTTGAGTTATAGAAGTTTTGGTGAAAGAAGGGAGAAGGACTAAGAATCCATAAAATATTTCATCAGATAGGTTAGAAAAGATGGGACTGTTGAAGGGAAGGAGAACAAGAAATAATTAACTAAGGTGATAAAGTCAAAGAAATGTAGGGGAGAAAGAAAGTTAAAAAATAGAATCAGATTCTAGCTTTTGGGTGAATTAATAAGAAGATCTATCTGCTGAGAAAGGTAGAAAAGAAGATGGTGAAAGTTTGGAATATTTGGAATTTAAATCAAACAAAAAATTGCATGCTGTATATTAGATCACATGTCATTGAAGATATTAGACTATTTTTGTCCTGTAAACTGGCAAATCTATGGGTCTCAGCCTATTCGGTCAGTATTTCTACTTCTCTATCTATTGTGGTTTAGATCTAAATATCACCAAAAGTCTCACACTGGGAGGTGGGGCATGGTTGGAAGGAGTGGGTCTCTAGGGGAATGATGTGTTAGGGTATGCTCTTGTCCCCAGCTACTTCCTTTTCTTTAAGCTTCCTAACCATTCTGTAATGAACAGCTTTCCTCGATTGTGCCCTCCCACCATGTCATTTCTGTGTTGCAGTCCATGTATCATCATAAACTGAACCCACCAAAACTTACCCAAAATAAACCTCTTCTTTTTTAAGTTGCTCCTGTCAGTATTATGTCCCAGTGATGAAAAAATTAACTAAACTGACATACGTATGGCCTAGTTCAATGAGGAAAATATTTTAGAAAGGCAGGAATTTTTCTGACTTGCTATTGAAAACCTGTTGAATCTAGAGCAAAACCTGGTATTATAGGACACTCAATAAATTATTTGCTGAACGAATTACCAAATTCATTTTCAAATTTTTATTTTCTATTGTTTCTTTCATTCAAAATTAATGAGAGACTTAGAATTGTCAAAAATAAGACATGTATTCATTATAGAATCAAGGGTGATCAAAAGATTGCTTCTTCCAAAGAGGCCCCAGCTGAAACCAGGGGCATAAATGTATAGCAAGAAAGATATCTGTATCTCTAGGATAACCTAAAGAAATGTTCTTCTATAATATAGTCTATTATGAGCCAGGTATGGTGGTACACACCTGTAATCTCAGCACTCAGGAGGCTGAGACAAGAGGATTGTTGTGAGTTCGAGACCAGCCTGGGCTACAAAGTGAGTTCAAGGCCAGCCTGAACAGCATAGTGAGACCCTGTCTCAAAAAGACAAGGGCTGGGGATCTAGCTCAGTGGCCTAAGTGCCTGCCTAGCAAGTATGAGATCATGAGTTCAATCCCCAGTGCCGCAAAAAAAAAAAAATAAATAAATAAATAAAATAAAAAATAAAAAAAGTCTATTATGAAATATTCTTCATAAAGTTACAATAGTGGATAAGCTAATTGAATTGGAGATGATTAATAGAATAATAAAATGATTAGTATAGGAAACAGACAGAGGCCAGTTGCAACATTCCAGAATGGCCAGTAAAGGTGGTAGGCATCAGTTGGCAACTGGTCTTAATTAGGAAAGAAAGCCCCACTGGATCTGAGGAAGTACAAAATTGATCAGGAGAAACACAGGCTAAGATGATAGTTATTGAAGTAAAATACAACTTAATGCTTATAGTGTTTAGTGTTTCATTGACTTTGTAGGCCTAAAGCTGGTAGTCTGATCATCTATTTAGAGGATAACAATACACAACACAGCATCTAGGGGGGAATTCCCTTCTGAAGCCATTTTTAATTCTCTATTATCTTGTTTTAAAGTCCTGTATTGTTTTCATTTTGTTCGGTTTGGTTCTGTTCTGTCTTGTCTTGTTTGATTTTATTATATCTGATGGCATGGGCAGCTATTTCAAAGATAACAAGATATATTTTGGTAGCCATTTTGGATTTATTATTATCTTGTTTTGAAGTCCTGTATTGTGTTCATTGTTTTGTTTTTATTCATTTTACTCTTTTCTGTTTTGATTTTACTATGTCTGATGGTATGGGCAGCTATTTTGAGGACAAGAGGTATTATGGTAGCCATTGTTGATTTCCTACTATCTTTTTTTGAAATCCTGTATCACTTACACAGTTTTGTTTTGCTTGGCTTTATTTTGTTTTATTTTGCTCGTTTTTATTCTCTTTAAAATAAAAAATTATTAAAAAATTATGTTTAGAAAAGAAAAGAAATAAATGCAATGAAGTGAGGTTGTTTATCACAGGGAGTTTGTGGGCCCATTCTGTTTTATAATCATGGAAGTAACATACCCTTACTTTAATGGATGAGAACATAGGTTGGATTTGAGATAAATCCCACTGAAGAAGAAGATATTCTTTGTGAGTCACCAAATATTTCCCTCTTTCTGATGAGTATAACTGCATACTCTGATTTATGTGTATTTCTTTTCAGATTCTAGTAAACCCTTCCCTATCCCAAAAAGTGTCCACATACATTATTTCA
This sequence comes from Cuniculus paca, assembly GCA_004365215.1. Taxonomy (NCBI): domain Eukaryota; kingdom Metazoa; phylum Chordata; class Mammalia; order Rodentia; family Cuniculidae; genus Cuniculus; species Cuniculus paca. The sequence goes on along the minus strand of RJWT010007441.1, from coordinate 613 downwards.
TATGATCAATGGCAAAATGATATTTAAAACACACATGCACACACACACTCACCTACTACCTGTATCAAAAACCTCAAGTAGTCTGCTTTTCAGGAATTAAGAGTAAAAGGAAAGTTTGCTCTTCTTTTTATATTACAAGGATTATAGGCACCAAAATAAGGTTATTATTACATATTTTCTTTGTGGAAGTGTATCAAAAAATACCTAATCAAAAGATTGTTTAAACTATTGTTCATGAAAGCAGAGCATACATATTTACTTTAAATGTCCTGAATCTCCCATCTCATTGTTCACGTCATATAAATGTAAGTTCCATGATGTATTGTGGACTGTTAGTGAACTGAATAACTTTTAATGTGATATTTTTTATCGTACAGAATGTGACTAACTTTATGGAATTTTTGTGATATTTTTTATTGTACAGTATGTGACTAACTTTATTGTACAGTATGTGACTAACTTTATGGAATTTTTGTATGTGACTGGCTGGGAGTTAATTTTTCAAAAATGATTGGCTTGCATGAAATATTGTGATAAATAAGTACAAAAATAACTTTAAAAGAGCATGATGAATTTTAATTTAGTAGATGATAGTTATGTCATCATGGCAATG
>RJWT010007440.1:0-27617 GCA_004365215.1 Cuniculus paca | reverse complement strand
CCAGGGTTCTTACTTTGTAAATATCCTCATCCTGTGCAAAGGAGGGCAAGGACATTTTGTGAATGTTACACCCACCCTGAAGGTTTTGGGGGGTGGCCTATGTACAATTTGAGGGTAGAAAAGAGGCTTGTGTTTTCTCTTTTGCTCTGGCTGCTGCCTTGAAGTGTTGCCCCAGTGCCATGCCACTCTGCTTTGGAGCCAGCTGATTATAGACTGAAATCTCCAGAACTGTAAGCTATATAAACCTTTTCTTCCCTAATTTTGGGTGTCAGGTGTTTATCTCAGCAACGACAAAGAAAAGTAACCAAAACAGAATTTGGTACCAGAGGAGTGGGGTCATTGCTGTGACTGTACCTGACCATGTGGTTCAAGAGCCTTTGGGAATGGCTTGTGGGAAGAGTTTGGAAAGGTTCAGAGATGTCACCAGAAAGCATAGCCCTGGACCAGCTTAGGCTGTTCTGCATGGGAGATTCTGGTCAGAACTCAGGAGACCAGAAGGCTGATAGAGAGCCTGCCAGTAAAGACCAGGCTCAGGAGGTTTCTGCTGGGAAGAAGGACTGTATTGGGTGTTGGACTCCAGTTGATGTATGTTATGGCTTGGCAGAAAGTTTGTCTGCATTTTGCTCATGTCCAGAGACTTTGCCTGAAACTGAGATTAAGGATAGTGGACTGATTAATCTGGCAAAAGAAATATCAAGGCAGTCGAATGTTGAGGCTGTGGCATGGCTATTGTTGGGGGCTTTTAGCCAGATTTATATTGCAAATCAAGAGCACAGAGCCCAGCAGGGTGATTTAAAACGTGAGTTTGGCCAGAAAGGAAGCTCCAATAAAGTTATGGACTATAAAGTTAAAGTTGAGAGCTTGATTGCTGAGGAACAGAGAAATGGAAAAGATGACCTGAAGGCAGTGCAAAAAGCAGTAAGTCTCGAACCTTTGCAGCTTCCAAACTGCAAAGGTGAAAGACTTTGCTTTGAGGAGAAAGCCTCAGAGCACCATGTTCCAGAGTGGCGGCAGAGGCCCCAAGAGGTTCCAGAATGGAGGTGGCATAGAGAATCTGTTCCTCAGAATCAGGCTCAGAGTGCCCAGTGATCCAGGCACTCAACCCCTACAGCCAAGAGAGAGGAAAGCCTGGCTACTGCTCCAACTAGCAGCAGACCTCGGCATCATCCACGTGGTGCTGGTTTTAGGTGCACGCAGAATGCACAAGCTCAGAGGTTAAGAAGGCTTCCACCCCGATTTCAGAGGGCCTGGGAGGCCAGGCAGTGCGCCCCTGAGAGGGCAGTGTGTGAAGCTGTGAGTGTGAAGCCTAACGTCCAATGGAGACCACAGAAGTTTGGAAAAGCCAGGAATGTGGATTATCGGAGGAAAGCTGCAATGGGGGAGCAGAGCAGGCACAAGAGAGATGCCACAAGATCAGTGACCACCAGAAGTGCCATAGGGGTGGAACCACACAAGCCCTTTGGAGCTCACAATTTGCCACAGATTGCTTCAGAGGCTGGACAAGCAGCTATAGGATTTAATATTTACCCTGCTGGATTTTGGACTTGTTTTGGTCCCAATGTTTTGTATCCTCCTGTTTGTAACTTTTGGAGTGAAAATGTTTGTCTTCTGCCTTTGCATGTTTGAAGTGTTTAACTTTGTTTTTGCTTGTACAGGGACTTGCAGCTAAGAGTTTGCCTTACATTTCAGAGACTTGGGACTTGGACTTTTCAGCAATGGTGAAACTGTTTCAATGCTGAAACTGCTAGGACTTTGGTAACTCTTGTAGATGGACTAAATGCCTTTTGCATAAAGTGATGTGCATAAGTCTTTGGGTATCCAACGACAAAATGTTTCTAATGTAATGTAATGTTGATAGACTTAATGCTGGTTAAGCATTGTTAAACTGTGTTATAATGTTCAAGTTGCAAAATGGTAAGAATTAGCCTGTCTTGGTGTCTGGAGGCTGATTTAAAGAAATATGTCTGGTTGCCAAGTTGACAAGGGGTGGATGTTATGGTTAATACATTGTGTCAACTTCAGCAGTTTAGAAGTTTAACTGAGAGACTCAGCAGGGAACCAGGGTTCTTACTTTGTAAATATTCTCATCCTGTGCAAAGGAGGGCAAGGACATTTTGTGAATGTTACACCCACCCTGAAGGTTTTGGGGGGTGGCCTATGTACAGAGGCTTGTGTTTCCTCTTGCTCTGGCTGCTGCCTTGAAGTTTTGCCCCAGTGCCATGCCACTCTGCTTTGGAGCCAGCTGATTAAAGACTGAAATCTCCAGAACTGTAAGCTATATAAACCTTTTCTTCCCTAATTTTGGGTGTCAGGTGTTTGTCTCTGCAACGACGAAAAAGTAACCAAGACAAGGGAAAAGACCATTCCATAAAAATGACTTGGGAAAATTGAATTGAGTCCTTATAGTGGAGCCCTCTGAAGACATGATTTCCTGAACAGGTAATTGACACTCGTTTCAGTTATCTGATGCCTGCTGCTCTTCCTCTTCCCCCATTTTGAGTAATTAAAGAAGCAAACCTAAAATAAAATGGCATTTTGAATTCTCTCTGCAGGTATCAAAATCCCAGGGTTTGTCATGAATCAAAGTTTCCATTTCTGCCAAATTCAACACTGGATCACAAGAACTCCAAAAGTATATTTCTCATCCATTTTTACCATCTTCTAAATCTGCTTCCAAGACCTACAGAAAAAAGGAAATAAACAGAATCTTTAGAGCTAGAGAAGTGACAAGATTGATTAGTAGTAAACAAAAGTTGTAGCCTCCAGGATGCTTATACAAATAATGCTTCTGTTGTCTGAAGTAATAATAAAGCCACAGATGAAATCATTAGGAATAAAATAAGAAATGTAGTTTATTTGTGCAGTAAAATAACTTTAGAATGGTGAAACAAAATCTATATCTGCAGTTATCTATGGATACATTTTAAAAATATATTATGAAAAATTACAGAAGAGTACATAATGGAAACACATTTTTTCTGAAATTTAAAACTGCAGTAATAAAAAGGATATGTTAAGAATGATGCATGTATTCAAGTCAAGAGAATTGATGAATACCAAAATAGAATATTGGTTACAGAAAGAAGTATAATGTTATCGGGAAGTGATACATATAATATTTTGACTGCATTTGTAATGTTTATTTCTGTGGTTGCCTTGGGTATGTTACGGTGTGTTGTCTTATTTTCTACATTTTTATGTAACAAAATCTTTAAGAAAACAAGAAAATTCAATTATGATTACATAAACAAAATGGTCAAGAACTGGCAAGTCCGTAGTAAAATGTATAATATAACTTCTGGATCTTAGTTAAAAGCAGAGATGCACAAGTTAAGGATTGTCTTGTGTGATAATTGATTATTAGACTCCAAAGGCCTAGCCAATATATAAGATTCCTTGAAATATAACTCTCCCTTCCCTTTTATCCTGTATCTTACCGCTGCATTCATTAGTTTTTGCCTTCATATATAAAAAAATTTAAAGTAACGTGCACTGAGATGGTATGTGCTTTTGGTGATGGGAAATATGTTTCCTAGCTTCTTCCAGGTGAAGTCTTCCTTCTCAGGATCCAAGATGGTGCCAAAGTGTAAATAAACACAACCACATTCTGTGCCAGAGACAGGAGACAGAGAAAACGGTCTCAGGACATTTTCTAGAGTACTTGAGCAGTATCTATACTTACAGCTCTGGACAGGTTTTTCACACTCGATGGCACCAATATTCAAGAGAATCTGATAAATATTAGAGTCACTGAACATGCATGCTGCCCAATGCATCTGAGAGGAAGATTTTCTAAACAATGAAGGAAAAATGGGTTAGAGAGCTGCAGTCTCTGTTACAGCCACCCAGCAGCACTGTTCCCTTCAATACACTCTGCCTGTCTGTAGCCGCCCAGACACTAAGGAATCAAAGCAGTAATCCTGGTGCTGGACATTGAGGAGAGCTCAGCCAAGAGTCATCTGGGCTCCTGCGGTCACATGCAGCGGGCAGCTAAGCCGTTATCTGACACATCCTTGGGTATGAGTCGAGAAGCTTCTTGGGCTAGTCCTTCCTGTCTCAGCGTGCTTACGTGAGCTCTCCACCTTATCTCCTCAGTAGTTGCTTTCTTGCAGAGTGACTTAACCCTCAATAGTGAGCAATCTCCGAGACACAAGTGAAGGTGGCCAGGTTCTCAAGGATGAGGGCTTCCCTTCAGCCTTTCTTTCTCCAGATGCAAGGGAGTGGCATATCGATCTCAGATCTCGTGATGAAAGGAGTAGCAAAGCATGAGTGGAACCCCTGATAACAGATGGTTTAGGTTTATTCCATTTACTTTTGTAAAATCTGAATCTCCCGGTCTAAATTGCAAAAACAAATAAACAAAAATAAGATTAAGAAATACCTTGGAAAGTCTAACACCTGGGAATCTCATCCACATTATTACCTAAAAAACTTTGGTCTCAGAGAAGTTGAGAATAGAGTGGTGTTTATCTGAGGCCAGGGACAGTAGAGAGGAGAGGTAGGGAGTGGTTGACTGATGGCTGCTAAGTTACAGAAGAGCAGAAGCTCTCGTGTGTTATCGCATAGTAGAGTGACTACAGAAAACAGTAAAGTACCCTACATTTCAAAAAGCTAGAGGAGAGGATTTTGACCATTTGCACCATAAAGAAATGATAAAGTTTGAGCAGATAGATGTTTATCCTGTTTTAAATATTACATAATGTGTCACTTACATCAAAGCATGTAATTATTTTCTTTTTATAAGTTCATGTTGACGGTACATAGTGATTTCATTCATGGTGGGGAGTTCGTACGGGTATGTAAAGATCTTTTAAGTATCAGAAATCAATTCAATTGAAATAAAACATGATCGCCATAACAAAACATTGATAAGCCTATGTGAAGCAGGAATAGACCAGACACAAATAAATACAATTAGTAAAATAAGTAAAAATAGTTTTAACAAGGAAAGGAAATATCTCAGACAATTTTCCTTGAAACATTACTTTTAAGAATGAAATTATGGTTACGACTTCACTGTAAAATGTTTTTTCAATTTAAATTTTATGCTCTAGCACTAGTTACCAACTTTTAAGTGTGTTTATAGACTGAAGTGTTTTCACCAACAGAAGTTCCTTGATGTCGATCATCCTGGTGAAACACTCTGATGCCATGGCTTTCACAACGAAAACCAGACAACTATGTGTCTGGGGAGGTGTGAAGGCGAGCGCGCACGCGCGCACGTGTGTGTGTGTGCATGTGTGTGTTTGTGTGTGTGTGTGTTTTCTCTTTTAGGAACTGATTAGGGTAAACAAGCAGGTAAGTGTTCTTACATTGGTTTCCTGTTAGTTATGAAGAATTTGATACTTAATTTTTGCATGGGATTAAAATAAAATTTCAAACATCTGATTTGGTGTTGAATTCAGAAAACAACATAACTTCAAAATAACCCGGAAGTCTCAGCAATTCTCATAGGGGGCTATTATAACTCCACAAACACTTCATTAAGTGTATAATCTTCTTTCATTAAATACACACCAAAAGCATTTGTTTTCTGCTGACTGGTCATCTATGTGCTTTGTAAGTAATAAAATCAGAAAGGAGCTTTTTTTTTTTTGAACAATTTATTTGGACAGCTTGAACTTATCTTTAATCCTTCAGATTCCTAAGCAGAGATTATGTGATCACGTGTGAATATAAAGATGGTCTCTTTTATTCTGGTTTTAAATTTTTTTCATTTTGAAATAATTTTAGACTTATAGAAAAGTTCAAAAATATTACAAATATTTCCCATATATCCTTTACCTTGATTCCTCACATATTATCTTATAAAACTACATTGTAATTACTAAGAACCAAGAAGTCAATAGTGATATTTTTAAGTAATCTATGTATATTATTCAAATTTTTCTACTTATCCCACTGATCTCCTTTTTCTGGCCCAATGTTCACTCCAAGTTCACATATTGCACTGATTTTCAGGTCTCCTGAGCTTGCTGCATGTTTATGACAGTGCCTTAACTTTGCTTTCTATGACCTCCACCCTCTGGGAAACTACTGGCTGGAAATTTTGTGTATTGTTTCTCAGTTTGATTTTTGTGATACTTCCTCATGTTTAAGTTCAACTTGTACACTTTTAGTAAGAAGTGCTCTGTTCCCCCAGGGGTTCATATTAGGTGCTATAGAATATTTATATGTCTCCTCATTGGTAAATGGTAACTGAAAATGTAACTGAAGTGATATTTTCGTTTTCTTAATTGTAGACATAGGGTGTTCTTCTCCTTATAAATTTTTTGTGAGGACATATTTTGATACTACAAAAATGTTTTTCGTTACAGTTGTACAAATTTTGACAACTGTTGGTGGCTCTTTCCTGCAAAAACTATGACTGCGGTATATGGTGAAAAATGATTTTCTAGTCCCATAATTCTACACACATTAATTGGAAATAATACGAGTTACCAAAAAATAGCTCTGGATTTTATCGTCTACACTACCATGGCTTTTTGATGCCAATTATTATCATTACTTAGAAAATAATCCTAAGTTTTCAATGCTGTTTCCACTCTGCTTCAAGGTGCCTATTGGCAGCATGGCTGCGGTTCATTTATTGGCGAGGCTGCATTGCAGGGAAGTAGTAAAGACATTGCACCTCGTGCCTACAGTTATCCCTCCCCTGTGTTGCCCACTTTCCCCTCCCTCCATTATCTCCCACAAGCTGGAGATACTAACCATAATACAAAGAGCTGCAGATGTGAGAGCGTTTAAAGAATTATAAAATAATTAGTGGAACCAGAAAAATAGTATTTTGTATTGGTTTAACTTCCTGACCCAGAAAAATGGACGTATTAGAGAGTGAGAAAAGATGTCTGTCATGGTTGAGGTCTAGAAATGATGTAGTTTTCTTTGCTATCCACTGCTCCTAGAAAGACAGGTTGAAATGAAAGCCAGACCATGGAAGAGATTGGTAGGAAAGGAATTAAGCAAACAAGTTCTGAACAGAAAGTAACTGTTCCCTAAGGGGTTTTATAAAAAGAGGAATTTTAACTGGATCTTGAAATAAATGTTCCTGACCTTGTTTGAACAAAAGGAAAAGCATCCCTCTGGGCCACAGATCGCATGTTCTGGGGAGGCTGGAACGAGTCACTGTGGAATTCCACAGGCCGGAGCAAAGCGGGGCGGGAGGGTCATAAAGATGAATGGCAGGGTGATTGCTGAGGATCAAAGGAGAAGAGCAGTTGAAGAACCACTTCAAATAGAAAATAAAAAAGGCCTGAAAATTTAGTTTATTTTAGTCTGAAGATTTAAGGATGTGTATTGCCTGATTGCATGGAAACAGTCAAGGCTCATCTCAAGAGAGAAAATAAAACATTTTACAAGTCGTCATTCTGTGCTGTTGTTTTAACATGAGCAGATGATAGGAAGATTGTAGTTTGTAATCTCTGTGATAAAGTGCAATAGCCCAGTAAACTGAGTCAACAGTAAACCCTGTCCCAATCCTTAACCTTTACATACCTCCAGTCAGTCCTCAGCACAATGTAAATAGCACGTAAATTGCACATTAACTAGTGCTTATCTACACGGTGTGCCAAGCTCACACAATAAGGCTTCATGGCAACCCTAGCAATGGTGATGGGCGGCAAGCCACAGGTCATGTCATCTACTGCTCCACTGTCCTTGGTCCTGGGCACCCTTAGTGGTACAGCTCTGTCCCACCCTGGGGAAGAGACCAGCAAACACCAGGAGGACAGAAAGGAGGCGTAGTGTGCTGCTCTCAAGCCATGGTACATTCTAAACCAATTCTGCAGAACACTTTATCCCACCTCTTAAATGTTTCATCATGCTCTGGTTTAACAACCTTCCTCACATTGTCCCTCCTTGAACATGTTGTGTTTTCTTATCTAAAGGATATGCTTTTGTGATTAAGACAGTATGAATAAGACTTAAGAGAGTCAATTGACACCCTAAAAAGACTTTTAGATTCATCAACCCTAAAGACAGTGTAAGGGTTCACCGTGTGAAGTCAGTTTTCTCTACTCTTTTATTAAGGGAGTAAATTAACCTATGTGTTCATTTTTAGAAACGCCCCCCAAAAGAAACCCTCCATGAAGTATTATACTATTTTCATGGAAAATTAGAAAGAATTACAAATATTAAGCTACATACCCTGGGTCATAAAATTAGCATGAAAGTCAGGGTGTGTATATAGTATAGCATAGGTGACCATTAATCACTTTATTGCCAATTTTGTTTTAGTATTATTCTTAATTTGTAAGTTATTTTTTTCTGCCACTTCTGAATGGTGTTTATGAAAGAAAAATCCATGTGTTTACTTAAGTTAGTTTCATGAAAAACTACTTTCACACTTGTTCAAACTTGTACCCATGCACATCTGTCAAATCAAGTTTTGTTTTTGGATTTAAAAAGAAGATAAATGTTATTCAATCAGTGTAGCAGGAAGGTCTAAGTGGTACCTAGTCTAGTGGGGGCAGAGAAGCCAGAGACGCTGGTGAGGTCCTGTTATCCATCAAGGTGCAGGGGTGGTAAGAAGAGAAGGGGAAACTAGAAATTGATGAGCATAATGACACTGACGGTGAGCTAGGCTGAAAAACAGAACGAGAAGCTGAAAAATAGAATGAGAAGATTTACAATGCTCTGTTTTCTTATTTTACTCATGATTTATGCCATAGTCATGTATTAAATTTTTTCAGTTTCTTCAATGTCAGTGTTGGGGAAGACTGTGTTTTTGGACCCCATTATGAAGAGCCATTGAAATGTCAGAAGACCAGAGCTCAGTAGAAAAGAATAGAGCTAAGAAGTCAAGGAAATTCCTTCTCTGGATACTGCTGTATCATCTAGAAAGTTCTGAGCATCTTATAAGACATCTCATTATCTGCACTGGCTTAATAATATAGAGTAGGTGGTGTGTGATCACATGAAAGAGATTGCAGTCTTTCATCTACAGGAAGCACATGAGATGGGTTGGTTACAAAATAAAATTCCTGAAGTAAATGGAAAAGAAAAGAAATTCTCACAGAATGCAGAGAAAAAGGCCAAAGAAATTAAGATGAGAAAAGAGAAAATGAGAGATGTAGAGGACCTGTACAAGAGATCAATCCATGTGTAATAGGAGACCTAAAACAGAAGACAAAGCAAAGGAAGCTGACACAATAATAATGGAGCTCACTGAAGAAAACTTTTCTAAATTGAAGAATGAAGTAGGCCTACAAATAGAGAAGACTCACTGGGTATCTTTAAAAATCAATGAGAATAGAGCAACGCCTAGACATAGCCTCATGACTTTTTTTTTTTTAATTTCAAGGACAAAGAAAAAATTTTGTTAAGTATCTAGACAGAGAAAGCAGGTTACCTATAAGGGAGCAAAAGTTGGACTGATGCCAGATTTTTCTCTTAAAATTCAAAATGCCAGAAGACAGTGGAAGATTTGCAGAGTTTTAAGGGAAAATAATTTTGAACCAAGAATTATTTACCCTGCCAAGTTAGTATTTTAATATCAAGGTGAGACACTGTCAGATAGCAATAGGTCAAGAAAGTGTATCGACCAAGAACCTTCTCTGAAAATTTTGCTCAGTGGTTTACTACAGCCAACAGAAAAATTAAAAAGATTAGGAAGATAATTGTATAGAAGATTTGATGGTAAATTCTAAACTTGCTGTATATAGGGCAATAAACCTAAATGGCAAATAGATTTGTAAGTTAGATATAAAATTTTCAGTTTATGTAGTTTTAAATTGTCAAAGTGCATGTCAAATATTCAATGTATTTGGGCAAATAAACACTTTTATTTGTTCCATGTAATATGATAAAGATGGATATTATTGAGCCAAAGATATGTTAGATAAAAACACTTTGGGCAGGATGAGTACAGAAAAGACATCCTAAATGTTAGGTAGACAAAATTGGAAAATACTACAGTTTTAAATCCTATAAGAAAAAGCTAACAATTTCATAATGTGAATAGCGATAATATAAGGAGAAAATTTCCAAACCACTGGTTGGAGAGGGGTGGATATATTTGATATACTGATTGGGAAAGCCAGTGATTACTGCATCAGATGGTAGTTCATATCAACTGAATTGTCAGTGAGCTATTGACGATGTAGACTATATGCTTTCCAAATTTCTGGAATGGAAAACAAGTGAAAACCCAAGAAAAAGTAGCAAAAGAAAAAATATCAAGGAAGTGTTAAAATATACATAAAAGGCATTACAGAAATAGAGGTGAATTATACTAACAAAATGGAGACATTTCTAATTAATAAGACCCAAACTGAGTAAAAATTCAATCTCTGTTTCAAGATATTCACATATGTATAAAACAAAGATTAAAAAAATTTAAAGATAATAGAAAACCTTTAGGTCATAGAAATGGAGAGTAACATTTTATTAGGCAGAAATAAGGATGCCATAAGAAGTCTCACATTTAAGAGAGGCTGTGGCACTCATATGTAATATTTTTGTTCAGTACCTTGATATGTTGGTAGTTTTATTGTTTTAAACTGATTTAAATGCATGTATTTCAAAACACATTTAAAATTAGTGATTTTATATACTTAAAATTCATTGAGGAATCCTTCAACTAAGGATAACATATGTAACATAAAGTATTTCAAAATTATATCCCTGCTGTATGCTCAATGAAAGACATTAGACATGTAAAACAACACATGTATTTGCATACAAAGTATTTCAACCGTAAGATCAGGACAAAATGTAAGCAGTTTAAATACTTTTGCAATAGTAAACAAAAATTACCTTGTGAACTGGTGTCTAAAATGCATTAAATTCTCAGAGAACCTAAAAATACTTGCAAACCCAGTGGTAAAAGTTAATACTAAATACAGAAAAGCAAAGAAACAAGACCAGGGGTGAGTTGGCACTCAAGGACTCACAGTTCAGACCACCTGGCTAGCTGGAGAGATTCAGATCCTTTCAGCAGCTCAGATGCTGGCTGAGATTAAGGCATGCATGCAGTGGGCATTGGAAGAGAGACCTTGCGTGTTCCGCCTATGAACACATGCCCAACTGCACAAAGGAGAATGAAAGAAGATACAAGCCCTCCTTCCTTACTTCTGCGTGCATTTACCATTTTTCTTGTCTTGCCATTCCTTTTCATTTGAATACAAGATGGAATTCATGTTAAGCAATATAATTCAATCTTTTAGTTATAATGTATTGAGGAAAAGTATGAAAAAGAAATAAAACATCATTACCCAGAGTTGGAAAAGCAATTCATGGGACTGTTTTTCACTTGAACAACACAGTAAGCCTATACTTGAGACATATCTTGAAAGGAATTTTTAGTTACCCAGACAATTACAAGTGACTGGACTCACATGGGGGGAAACCCAACTCAGTTAAGGATATGACTGTCCAAAAGCCGTTTGTTTGAACTAATACAGTTGAAGCCTAACTCCTCTGGGCTAAGGAGAGTGATGTCATTTAGAAGGTGGAGTGAAGAGCGTGGGGGGCAGCAGAGGTGGGAGCTACTCCCAGAGAGCAGAGTGGCTCTCAATAGCGCAGCATTGCTTCCTAGCGGCATTGTAGAAGTCCTGTGCATCAGCCATGGTCCTGTGTGGTCATCGTCCTCCTCTCACAAAGGTGGTGCTTACTGTGGATTTCTGGATCTGTCCAGCCCTTGATTTGTCTGTGGAGGAGAAAAGAGATAATTGCATCATAGGACTACAGGGCTGTATTCATGGGCTCACCTGGAGACAGCACTGAGATTATCATCACATGCTGAAGTGGGGTTGGGCATCCAGGCCACTGTGAAAGAGTGAGCACACTTTTCGTGTGTAGGAAGACACACAAATATTTTTATTGAGGCAGCAGCTATGATAAGGTGCCTTATTGTCAAAACAGGCCGGAGTGAAGATCAGCTTTTTATTAAACCATATGAGTAATGATGGTTGCTATTTCAGAGAAGTTTTAGAAGACATCAAGTGGTTCTTGAACTTTGTTTATTTTGTTCTGCTATGAGAAACACTATGCTATATTGTGGCTGCTCATATAGTGCTGGATCTGTTGGTAGCAAGAGGTGAAGTAGAGACAGCCTTTAATCGTTACATAATGACTACACTAATTCAGCCTACAGTGTAAAATGCAGCTGAGCATTTTGAGATTGTTTATTACTTGGAATTACCTCGGAAATTTTTTAAAAAACACTGAAACTTAGGGACAGATAATCAGATTATTTTACAACAGGAAATAAGGTTATTTTATAAGTGATACCATGTGTGGTAAGAAGATACATTAATTACTCATGTATTTGGTAAATACTTCCTGAAGATACAACTGTGCATTAGGAATTGTGTCATCAGTGCTCTCTGGTGTTCAAGAACACATGTGGTCACAATGTCCTTTTGCAGACTGTTGGAAATTAGTGATCTGGGGTCAAAAGAAAAATAGCTTCACAGGAAATGTAAAAGGATATTATTTAATTTTTATTAGCATATGCCAGAGTGAACAAAGAACAAAAGTATGTGAAGTATTCTAAATGAGAATCATGAATGTGTCATTAAATTCGACAGATTTTTGAAGAATGTCCCAGATAAGCACAGATGTGGCCAATGAGCAGAGGAGCAGGGGATCTTTTCTTTCTGGCTGAAGACTCCCGAGTCACAGGAACACAGGCGTTTAGCAAGCCCCAAGGACAGGACTAAGTGCACAGCTGGTTGGCTGATAGGAAGCACTATGTAATCTCTGCTTCATCACAAATTATGCAATAAATAAACGTGCGTTCTGCGAATTAAGCACAGTTTCCTTCTTCCGAGTGTTGGTGCCCCGACGTTCCACAGCACACTAGCAGGAATGAGGCAGTAGCAAGGGTTCCTCACAGAGCTAAAGGCAGAGGTCCCCAGTGCGCAGCAGAGAACAGTGGGGTGTAAGGTAGAACACTCGGTACCTCTGTGCCTGCACGGTTAATGCTACCCCGAAAAAGATAAAATACCTGATGAAAAGAGGACAAGGAGTTATTTTTTGGAGTTGCAACTTTGCACATATGAAGAGCAATGGAAAGCGGTTGCTGCCGTACATCACACTCAAAATGTGACTCTGTGGCTCAAGGTTATCAGAGTGGCACAAATGAACTGCTAAATATAATTACTCTGAATTCTGAGAGATAAAATAGATAATCCCCCCAAGTCTTTGCCAATCTTTTCTGCTACGCTAATACTAATAAAATTGCTTATATCTTTCTCTAGCTCAGTTATTCAGATTACTCTATCTCTGCAATTAAAATGATGATGAGAAATTTTTTAAAACTTTCTTTTGGTAAAGCAATGTGTGTTAATGAGGCTGAGCTTGTATTCAACACTACACTAAATTTCTTATGCTAACATTCTAGTGAAAGAGGCAATAGGAGAAAAGGCCTCAACATGATGTCTCACTGTCTCGGTTACTTTCCTCTCATTGCTGGGACAAAACACATGACACCCAAAGTGAAGCAAGGAAAGGTTTCTTTAGGTTACAGTTTCTGGAGATTTCAGTCCATAGTTAGCTGACTCCGGGGCAGGGTGGCATGGCACAGGGGCAACACTTCAAGGCAGGAGCCAGAGCAAAAGAGGGAAAACAAGCCTCCTCTCCTCCCTTATATTGTACACAGGCCACCCGCCACCTTCAGGGTGGGTGTAGCACTCACAAAGTCTTCTTGCCCTCCTTTGCACAGGATGAGGATATTTACAAAGTAAGAGCCCTGGCTCCCTGCTGAGTCTCTCAGTTGAACTTCTAAACTTCTCAAGTTGACACAATGTATCAACCATAACACTGGCATACCATGTGTATAGAAAAATGTCCTCTGTATTTAACACCATCTATACTTTAAAGAAAACACTGTATCTTCCTATCCAGGATAACCTTAATCTTTCTAGTGCTAAAATCTAGAATAATACTGAAATGCTTCTGAAATCTGTCCTTCGCTTTAAAAAGTGTTACAAATCCTCAGAGATGACTGAGCTGCTGGTTTTCAGAGCTACTGCAGGGATTAATGTACTGATTTTCCAGATTACTGTGAAGCTGGAGAATGGAGATGAAAATATGGTAAGCAAAAAAGGTACAAATACTGCTGCTTACACTAATGGGTGGGAGATTTTCTTGAGTGAATGCTGCCATGATTTTTTTTCCCTAAAACTTTATGTGCTTGTTGGAATCTTGGAACAAGTGGATTTGAAAGATTTGTCTTCATTTTCATTGTTTTTATTGAAGAACATATTTATAGAGGTCCTTCTTCTTATACTTTGAGTTTTAATTTTCCTATGGGTAGTGCTGTTCTAACTTCCTTTTTCACTTTCTTGTGATAGTTCCTTCAGGATTGTATTGGCCAAGAGTTTTCCATGGCAAGCAGTAAAACAGATAAGGTTGTTGCCTCAATTTTTCACAGCCACAACTAGAACTCTATAGCATGTTCTTTATCCAAGTCTAAATGGGGATCTTGTGTAGCAAATTTAGTCCACTGATCATTAATTCATAAGCAACAAAAATCTTTAAAAATTGTGCTAATCTTTCAAAGGCCAAAAACCTCAATATTATTGAGTCGTAGTGCCTTTTGTGTTGTTAGGTAGATGCGTAAGAGCGAGTAATTTATAAAAAAGACGTGCGTTCTGGCTGACAGCTGAGGCGCCCAAGAGCTTGTGCTGCTCCCACTGTGGCAGGAAGCAGAGGCGCGAGTGCGTGGACACGGAGGCCACCATGCATGAGGGTCTCACCGTCAAGAGAATGGGCTCTCCTGTGAAAAGGGCATTAGTTACTTTTAATCACTTTATCACGTCTTAAAGGTCCCAGCCTCTTTCAGTGGTACTATTCTGGTAATTAAATCTCAACATGACTTTCAGGAAGAAGGCGAAGCATACTCAAACCATCTGCCTGGAAGCATGTTCTCTCTTTATTATACTGTATAATTTACCCAATATATTCTTTCAAACTTCAATATCAAAATAATATATTAGTTCAAAGAAACGTTTTGATTAGTCTCAAAAATATGGACCAATGTACTATGTCCAACAGATTAAATATTTTGCTGCACTGCATAAATGGCTCCTTTAGATATCGCTTTAAAGACATTCTTTAGTGTTCCTTTCAGATTGTTCTTAAGCAAAGCAAATAAGCACAGAAGAGCTTTTTTCACAGAAGTGACAAATAGGCTTGAATTGCAAGATTTATAGTCACTACTTTATTCATTTGCCACATTATGAATTTCACAAGATCATACATTTTAATTTTGAAATACTATCTAGGGCTAGAGTGGTTCTCCAGACCTGACCTACAATGCAACAGGAAAAGTGATTATAGTAATGTATAATATTATATTAGGAACTCATGTGTTCACGATGAGGGCATTTAGGGAAGAAATCTGAGAAGCAGTAATGTGAGTGCTAGGGTAGATTTTGTGCCCCTCACCATTCAGTGATGATGATAAGGAAATCAGACCTTATCATAATTTCATATCCATTGCTTATTTTTGTTCATTGTAACAACCAACAAGATAGAAAAGGACAGGTTTCTTTCTTAAAAGCACTGAAATCCAGGCTATGAGAAGTACAAATGAGACTACAATGGTAGACAGGCTACAAGGAAAAACATTCTATATTTTGTGACATAAGAGATTAGTAATCTTTTTCTACATTTTATTTATTTATTTTTTCTACATTTTAATAATTTAACATGATTTCTCTGTGGTGGTTCAAACCCTAACCATAGTGTACTCAATTCAAATACTCTGATGACCAATAAGAGAGTAAAAGGTTTCTATCAATAATACATCAGAAATATTTCCATCTATAGTGAAAAGTGCTTGCTCTAAGAGAAAGAAAAAACAGAGGTTATAATATATGATATTTCCATGTTATCTTTTGATGCACTTATTATAAATTTTAAAATATCACTTCATGGAGGCAAACATATTACTATCATGTTGTTTGGGTTATTATTCAATTATACTTCTCTAAACTTAGGAAAATTAGAAATGCTATGCCTTTGTAAAAGAATTATAATTTACACAAGAATTATAATTTATACATTTATATAATTGAAACAAGTTGAAACTTCTGACTAATTTTATGGTACAGAATGAAAGCTAAAACAAAAAGTGGTCATGTAAACAACAATTTAAAAACTAAATGAATAGCTTTTGGCCTTTACTATAAGAAATTGTATCTATTCTTTTTGGTATATAGTTTCTATAGACACAAACTTCATCTTACATTAGTAGCCATTATAAAATCTCTAAAAAAAAAAAATTCTCGGAATGCTTCTTCTTTTATCATATGCTTTGTTTCCATTTTAGGTCCTGAAAGCTTTAATTGTCATCCCTCAGTCGTCCAGGGGCTAAATTAAAGGCGCCCTAGGTAAAAGTAGTGATAGCTCTTCCTGCCTTTGGACAAACATCAGAGGAGGAAAACTCTATTTTATTCCCTGTGATTTTCTTTAGATTTGAGAGTCAGCAAGAATGATAAGTTTAAACTTCTTAAAACTAAGAAGATTTAAAAAAAAAAACTTTTGTTAACAGTCTTGAAGTTATCCTTGAAAAAGGAGGATTTTTTAACGTGTCTTAAAAATGTCAACCTACAAAAAGCAACTCTAATGACACAAAATGCTTTAAATTTGCAGAATGGCCTGAAATTATAAGAACATACTATTTGCAGAGAGAACCTAGGGCTAAAATCACTCTACTTTTAGCACTTGTCAATAGAACAATTGTGCAAACAAGAAACAGTGCCTAACCTCAAGGAACTCACAAATGAGTGGCTGAGAGAAGACAAACACAATTAGCTCCAATTTTAGGCTCTGTTTTCCTCCTGGAGGAGGGTGTTCTGGTAAGCAATGGGCAGCACACTTAAGAATTCAGAGTCTCACAGTCTGTTCTCACTGTTGCTACCAATAAGCAGTTGTGGTTGCTGTTAGTAAAGCAAGAAACATTCTTGCCTCACAATTTGGGCAGGACTATTGAGGATATTTACTGGCAATTCACCGGACGTTTCCCAGTCTCTCTCTGACTCAAGCCAAATACACAGCTGACATGACCGGCGTACACAGGGTTTTCAAGAGATGGTAGCATAGTTCTCAAAATACTGGCATATAATGGATGCTGTGAAGATATGAAGTGTGGTTAATGGCAACTCACAAAGCACTCTTTTCCTTTGTACTGCTATATGTATTCATTTTTCATTTCATTTTACTTCATTTTATATGTAAATGTCACTGAATAGTAGTATTCTCTGGTGCATGCTGTTTATAAGATTGAGTGCAAATTCTAGTCCCATCTAGGAAAGGGACATACTAGATAGAGACATTCTGTCACTTAAGCTAGTTTTCTCCCACCTGCTGAGGTAATCTTGTGTTGTACTAATGGTGATATTCAAAAGACAACAAATGATACGAAGCTGCACTGAAAACGCATAAAGTATATGGCAAACAAGACGTGTGTGATTTAATGCTTTTCCAACTCAGTTTCCTCATTGGTAAAATTGGAATAATAATTCCATTGACCTCACAAGGTATAGGAGAACTGAATAATCTGACAAGTGCATGAAAAACACACAAATAACTTCCAGGCATCCACACTTAATAAATCCTAGGCACTACAATTATCACGTGGCACACAGCGTTCGTATCATCATGACTTACCTTGGCATCAGCATCATCATCATCACTGATACTCCTCATGCGCAGTTTAATAAGGGGTCTCTGTCCAAACGGTCTTTGTCAGCATTCACAGTAATGATCCTGGAGCTTTCATGGTAACATCAGAAAACAATTCTTTAAAATTTAACATTACAGTCTCCTGCTGTTTAAATGTCCTCAGTCAATTTTGTCATTTCTATCTCTACAGTTACATATATTGTTCTTATCTCTGGTCCCTTCTCTCCACTGAAAATTTCTGACCACATGTTTAAATGTAATACCTTCTCCCAACTATTTCCTATAAATCTTCATTTATCACCTCGTAAATTTTCGAGTGATTTCCCTAGATATACATACCTACCATCACACATATGTACATAAAAAATAAAGGAATTTTCATGTTTCCAGATACATAATATTTCTTTACTGAGATGCCCTATTTAGTTATTGTGTGGGTTGTCATACTCTCACAATTTCAGACTGGATGTCCTGAAAATGTTACTTTCAGTAGAAAGTGGTATCAGTTTGGTGATGTTTTATTGTTTATATTCACAGCAATGATCGTCTCTACCTGCTCCTTAAGAAAACAAGCAGAAAGCATTACTGAACTGCTCACGTCTACAAGTTTGTAAGCTATGAAAATATCTATACACTAATATTTAAAATAATTACATGATTCAAAAGCTCAAAAATGGGAGACATAAATCTGAGAACAACAAAATTTTCTAATATTTAATTTGAAATACTACACAACAAAAATGCATGTATTAGTTGTTTGTCTATGCAGGGTATAAAGCTAGGAAAATCCTAAGAACGAGTTAATGAACCTCATCTGGGTGGAAGTGGTTTATGACTTGCTTGCTGTGGCACTGGGGAAGGGACCAGGACCCAGCTGCAGCATCCTTGCAGGCACCATAGCTTACTCCCAGCCATTGCTGTCAGCCTTGCTGTGCACGTCCGAGGTTGACTGCTGTGTACTCATCACTGGTCACAGGGAAGCAAACAGAGAGTGTAGATGTGTATTTACAAATTTACCAACTGAAAAAATACATTCTTCTAAGCCAAGATCAATAATCACCTCCTAGAATAGTATTTCCTCCTCTAATGGGCATGTCATTGTTACAAATGAACAGAGGCAGCACTTGCAGACTGCCTGATAGAGTGGAAGCTGATCTTCTTCACATATTCTGTGACAGTTTGTGCATGGATGGTTAAACGCTGATGTACATGCATCTCACTCATACACAAGGCAGGGCACTGAATAGCAGAAGGTAATGTGAAAATATCCATGTCAAAAATTCTTTTGTTAGTATTAAAGCAAAAGGAGGAGTTTTCAGATCATTAAGGAAGAGGCCTGTCTCATACTGACACAAACATCAAATACTTTATGGAAAATAGTTAATATATAAATTGCTAATAACACTCAAACAGCAGCAGTGGCTACTGAGCAAGCTGATCATGTTTTGCTAACG
Organism: Cuniculus paca; assembly: GCA_004365215.1. Taxonomy (NCBI): domain Eukaryota; kingdom Metazoa; phylum Chordata; class Mammalia; order Rodentia; family Cuniculidae; genus Cuniculus; species Cuniculus paca. The sequence goes on along the minus strand of RJWT010007440.1, from coordinate 8,529 downwards.
CTGTTACTGTGATATCTATCTTACTTTTGAAAAGCTTTGCTAGGAAGCATGGGCATGTCTGGTGTTGTCTGCTTCTTTATTTTTTTTTCCAAATGTTGTATTTTTATTTATTTATTTATTTATTTTGAAGAGAATAAAACCAAATGAAATAAAACAGAATGGGGTCAATCAAAACAAAACAATGAATGTGGTACAAGACTTTAAAACAAGATAAAAGGAAATCATTAATGGCTACCATAATCTCTTGTTATCTTCAGAATAACTGCCCACGCCATCAGACATAATAAAATCAAACAAAACAAAATAGAATAAAATCAATCAAAACAAAAAAATGAACACAATTTATTTTGTTCTGTTTTGTTTGATTTTATTATGTCTGATGGTATGAGCAGATACTTTGAAGATGACAAGAGACATTATGGTAGCCACTGTTGTTTTCCTATTATCTTGTTTTGAAGGCCTGTATTGCTTTCATTGCTTCTTTAATTTTTACAGTAATGTCACAGCTTTTCCTATAGGTGTTTCATTAAAGCAAAGCACCCTAAAAATTCGATCTTGTTTTCAATAATTTAAAATTATATATTTTAATAATAAACTTATAAATTAATAACCAGATTAATAGCAGAATAAATATTTCAAAGATGGAATGCTAGTCCCTTTGAAATTTATAATTCTGTCAAATGACTGTTTCATAAATGTGGATGGTCTTCCTAAATTCTCCATTTTCTTTAAATATCTTCCTTAACAAATTCTGTGACTCAATATGAAAAATTATATAAAGATTTATATCTCATTGCCTGAAAACGTTGTGATATCACATCATTGTCTCTATAGCTAAAGAAGAGATAAAACAGAGGCATTTAGCAAATTGGATCAGTTTAAAATACAGTTATAAAATTAAAAGTGTTTCCAAGGTTTTGACACACTGACGTGAATTTTTTCTTTAATTTCTAAATCCTAAAAATGCTGATCAACTCCTCAAACTTTAACTTTTAATTTTATTTCATTTGATCAAATTGAATGTATCTGAAATATACATTTTGATATATTGGTAAACTATCAAATTCTTTGATCGAGTAGAAATGGTTTATGAAAACTTTTGTTCTGGCAAATAAAAATCCTTCTTTATGAGATTAAACTTGACTAGATATTTCCTACCTGAAAAATAATTCAAAATGTCTTTATCTGTGTTACATCATTTTTAATGATCTCTCTAATGGAATTTTCACCAGAAAATGAATATTTCCATCCTAAAACAATTATGTAATTTGAAAAGAAAACATAATGACAATATGATTTATGTATAATAAACAAAAAAATGCACATTCTAAGAAATAAATACAAGGTATCCAGGATCTAAATTTGTGAGAGTTCCATGGTTTTTTTAATTCCATGTTTTATGTTTCAATTAATGGAGAAATCACAATCTTGGGGACACAGCAGCATAGTTTTTGTATGGCTAAGCAAGCAACTGTTTTACAATTATGGATAGACTACTGAAAGAAAGTTAGAATGAAATTATGAAAAATTAAGAGGTTGCTTCATATATTCCTGATTTCAACTTTCATTTTGAAAGTATAACAGATTACAGGAACAGCAATAAAAGTTATGCAAGGCATTGGCACCAGTCATTATTAGGTGATCCAAACTGGGCAGCATCAAATTAAATTAAAAAAAATATTTAGCTTTCCACATGCGGGTAATTTTGACACACTTCTTGAGATTACGGAGTGTTAACAGCAAATATTAGCTCTCTTGCTACTTACCCTTTGAGACTTTACAGTAGGTCTTGGATGAGTTTCTTGGAAGAATTTTGCTCAAGTTTATCCTTGCTGTAGTTTTTAAAGACTTTTAGAAGTTAGGACTTCAGGCAAAACAATATTTGAGGGGAATACTTGATTGGTGAACCATCCCTTTCTTACATCTGAATTTGAAAGTGGATGTCCACGAGGAGGCTGGATTTCACCTGGCAGTTGTACTTTGTTTGAGTTGTGTTTGCTCCTCCACACGTCAACCCCTCATATTCATTCCTGTTTCCACGAGATTAAATTTAGGGGAATGAGCATTTTCAAAGTAATGAGCTCAAAAAGCAAAACTTAACTACAAGAACAATGTTCGTCATAAATTTAAAGTTCTCAAGCAAGTTGACGATATAGAAGCAATCTGCAAAAAAAAAATTTGCTAATTTCACCAGGGTCTTGGGAAAAACTCAGAGGAAAATCCAAAGACAAACTGCTGGAAACATCAGCATTTGCTTTATAAAATTTAGATCTTCTGCTTCTGTGACGATGGAAGGTGAGACATCTGCATGGCAAACTCAGTGAGGTATGATGTGTCCCCTAAAACAGTCCTCAGTTCTCCATGGAATTTGCGCATGTTCTTACATATTTTTAAAAAGTAAAGATAGTGTGGAATAAACTGACTCTGTTAACAAAAGAAGAATTTCACAAAACTTAAAAGTTTCTAGTCTTGTATCATCACATGTTTCAAACAGAAGGGCTCCGTTCATTACTATCATTGTATGATACCTTAATCCAAGTTGTTCAGTCAAAGCTTTGGAACCCCCAGTGGCCTACTAAGATGAGCTATGGATTAAACAATAAATGTTAAATTTTTATTTGCAGTAAGAAGAGAAATGTCCTGGGAGTTATGAGCAATATTCTTGCTAAATTAAGAAAGACAGATACAGACAAACGCTACATGTCTTTCTCCTATGTGGAAGCTTCAAAACCCCATCTCAAACTAAATTCCTAAGGCAATTCCTGTAGAACAAGGAGAGACCAAGGAGGTTAGATAATCAGTTCCAAACTATAGCTAGGCAGGAAGAATAAGTTCTAGTGTTCTTCAGCGCAATACGTGAGTATAGTTTATAGCAACCTATTGGTACATAGATGATGTGATCAAAATACAGTGAATAGTTAATTTTTTAAAAATTAATACAGTAAAACACATGTTGCTATCAATTCCCCTAAATACTCTCCCTCAGATTGCACACATTCTTCCGTTAATTCTTGAAACAGTTGAGGAAATCGCCTTTTGGGATGTTACAAGTTATGATCAAAAACACTGAGTGCTGCTGCTGAGCGCCATCAAACTGGAAAGCTGGCTCTTCAAAACATCGTGTCCTCGTCCTTCTCATCTGCTGGATCTTGAAACATGCAACTCCTGTCCCCTCCTCAGAGTCCAAATAACCATGAAAGATAAATAGCTGTAATTCATTTGGGGTACTCAGGCAGGTACAAAAGCACAGCTAAACACTTTCATGAAGGAGGACTCTCAGACCTGTGCCAGGAAACGGCCAGAATGATTGGATAAGTGTGCTTTAAGGGAAGGGTAATATTTTGAGGGGATTAAGGGAAATGCTTTTTACTGTAGTACATTTTTAAAATTTTATTCATTGCAATTTTCAGTCACAGTTGGTATTATATGAAAAACAACACATAGCTGAATTATCACACTTTATCTCATAAATGTAAAATTTTTATGAGTCAGAAAGAAATAGTAAAAAGATAAAAGTAATTACAAATGTTAAAACACTCATTTATCTCAGATGCCTATTTTTGGATAGGGTCTTCAAATTTGTGGGGATCTGATTTTTTTCAATTCTTTATATGTTCTAGATATTAGTCCTTTGAGGGAAGACTAGCTAAAATTTTTGCCACTCCATGCATTGTCTTTTCACTCTGTTGGTGATTTTTTTTTTTTTTTTGCCGTGCAAGAGCTTTTTAATAGGATGAGATCCCAGGTGTGGATTATTTTGGTAGCATTTCCTGTGTTATCAGGATTTTGTTCATGAAGTCTTTGTCTACACCTGTGTCTTCACATTTTGTACCTATTCTCTCTTCCAGAAGATTTAGTGTTTTTTTTAAAATATTTAGATCTTTGATCCATTTTGACTTTATTTAGTGCACAGTGATAGGCATGGGTCTAGTTTTAGCCTTCAGCATGTAGAAGACCAGTTTTCCCAGCCACATGTATTAAAGAGGCTATCTTTTTTCTAGTGAATATCATTTTTCCTTTTGTCAAAGATAAGGTGGATGAATGTATTTGAAGTTATTTCTTCCCCCTTTTAACCTGCTCCATTGATCCTCAAGTCTTTTTTTTCATTACCATGCTGTTTTTATCACAGTAGCTCTGTAGTATAATTTCAAATTAGGGATGCCCTCTACCTTGCCTTTATTGCTGAGAGTTGTTTTTGCTCTTCTAGGTCTCTTCTGGTTTCAAGAGAGGTTTAGTAATGTTATCTCTAGTTCTGAGAGGTATTGGTATTTTGATTAGGATTGCATTAAATCTGTCTAACAATTTTTGGAGTATGGCCATTTTCACTATATTGGTTCGTTTTACCCATGAGCAAGGTATATCTTTCCATTTTCCGATACCATCTTTGATCTCCTTTTTCAGAGTACAGTAATTTTCAATGTATAGATCTTTTGCTTCCTTTGTTAGATTGATTCCTAAGCATTTCATTTTTAGGATGCTACTGTGAGAGGTGTGATTTCCCTAATTTTTCTCTCAGTAAGTTTCTTATTTGTGTACAGGAACACCATTGATTTTTGAATGTTGACTTGGTATCCAGTCACACTATTGAAGTTGGTTATTAAATCTAGAAATCTTTTGGTGAAGTTTTGGGGTCTTCTATGTAGAGTGTCATGTCATCTGCAAACAATGATAATTTAACTTTTTCCTTTCCTATCTTTATTCCTTTTATATCTTTTTCTTGTCTAATTTGCTCTGGCTAAGGGTTCTAGAACTACACTGAATAGGAGTGGTGGTCATGGACATCCTTGTCTTGTTTCTGATTTTAGAGTGAAAGCTTTCAGTTTTACACTTCTTAGTATGACTTTAGCTATTGTTTTGTCATAGGTGCCTTTTATGAGATTAAGAGAAAGGACATTTATTCCAATTTTGTATATAGTTTTTATCCTGAATGGTTTTGGACTTTCTCAAATGTGTTTTTCTGCATCTATTGAGATGTGATTTTTGTCTTTGGCTCTGTTGATATAGATATGTTGAAACATTTCTGAATACAAATAGCAAATAAATAAATGAAAAAATAATCAGCAGCACTGGTCATTTAAGAGATGCAAATTAAAATAAGGCTGAGATTCCATCTCACTCCAGAAAGAGTAGCTATCATCAAAAATTCAACCACTAAAGAATGCTGCTGGGGCTGGGGGAAAAATAAGAAAAAAACACTTCTCCACTGTTAATGAGAGTGTAGACTGTTGCTACCATTGTGGAAATTAGTGTGGGGATTTCTCAAAAAACAAAGATTAGCGGTCCCATTTGACCCAGCTATTCCCCTTGGGATATCTACCCAGAAGAATTAAAAACATCACGCCACAGTGATATATGTGCACCCATGTTCATAGTCGCACAGTTTCCAATAGCTAAATCTTGGAAACAGCCCAAATGCCCATCAATGGAGGAACAGATAAAAGATGCGTTGTTTTTATGCAGTGCAGTACCATTCAGCTATAAAGAAAGGTAAACTTGAGACATTTCTAGGTAAATGGATGCACCTTGAGACCATACTCTTAAGTGAAATAAATCAGACACCTATGTGTAAATATCAAATTGTCTCCTTGGTGTGAGAAACCAAAAGAGTAAATAAAGACCAAAATATGCAATAGATATTGTGAAATAGTAAGACATTGTTCAAAAGGAAAGAGGAACTAAGTAGAGGAAAGGGGAAAGGAAAGAAGGAAGGAAGGGAAGAGGGAAAAAATGATAAAAGAAGGATAAAATGGAAATTAAATTTTGTAAATAAAAAGGGGGAGAGGGATTGAAAGGAGTGGAGGGTATTGGGGAAAAAAAGAGATATCAAGATATATCACATAGAAGTACAAATTCCCCATGATGAATATGATTGGTATGTGTATCTAAATTGTACCAAAAACTTAATAAAAGATAAATAAATAAAATTAAAAACAAAACGAAATTAACAAAAAAACAATAATTTTAACTTACATCTAACAACGAAAGACGAAGACACCAAGAAAAAAAGAGCAAAATAAAAGCTCAATCTGATTGTACCTAGATAAAACACATATTCATCTGGAAGTTAAGCTAAAAAACACCACAACAGTGTTAGGGTGACTTTTAAAATTTTTCATTAATATTAAAAATACTTGTACATTAGCTTTCCTGTTCTCTGATCAAAAAATTATTTTGAAATTAAACCATTATCTTTGCCATCTTCTCAACAACTGATTGTCAATATTGCTAAGGAAAGTAAATCATTTCAGGTAACATTTTTACCAAACTAAAACAAAAAACAACAAAAATGGCTATTAGAGTTTCCATCTAGAAGTCCTCCCAAGTCCATGTGCTCACAGGTGGATCTTTAGGGAGGTCGCTGGATTTAGGGTGTGTGTACCTGGAACCCATCAGTCTCCCTCCTCCTGATATGCCTAGAGAGTGATAAAGTAAGAAAGATGGAAAGGCACACTTTCAAAGTACATGGGGGAGGGCATGGAGGTTGGGCTGGAGGTCAGTGCCTCAGGATGGGCAGAGATGGTGGCCCTCCAGGCTAGCCACCATTTGTTGGGTGTGCACAATAATCAGAGGGATGTCAGATGACTCAGATGGCAGTGGTGATCTTGTGTTGTGAGGGTCTCATGCTGATGAAGATCACTTATGATGACTTAGAGGGGGGTGGTGACCTTATGTGAATGCAGATCTTTGTGTCAAAGAGGATGGTGGGGAGAGATGGAAGGTTAAGGAGTTTGTTCTTTCTCCAAGGTGAAACTCTACTTTATTACTACTGGGTTCTCAAGGAAACAGGGTGTCTTCAGCTGATGTGATCTTAGTCTGGGGCATTGCAGCATCACAGGAGCATTTGGAAGCCTCAGCTGTCACCTGAGGCACATGGAATTATGTCCTGCATACCATAGCTGGCCTGCACACAGAAGAGCTAATCACAATTTAATTATGAAATGATTTTTACCCAAAAATTATGTAGAATGGTCTTCAACATGTGTGAATGTGGGTTAACACTGGAATTATGGGTGTGGATAATAGATGCCCCACACTAGGTGTGGAAGGCACCAATCAACAGGCTTGTAGCCTGGATGGAATATAAAGGCACAGAAAGTGGCTTGCTGTCATCACTTGCTGCTTGCTGCTCCCTGCCTCCTGCCTGCCACACCATGGACTGTTTCTCCCCTGTGATGCCCCTCTGCAGTGCCACCCTGCCTTGGAGCCAGATGATTATGGACTGAAACCTCTACAGTCTGTGAGCTAAACAAATCTCTCCTCCTCTAACTTTGACTCTCAGTAACAAGAAAAGTATCTAAAATGTACAATAGATATTGTGAAAATGAAAGGGAAAGAAAGTGCTCAAAAGGAATGAACAACTGGGATAGGGGAAAGGAGAAAAGAAAGAAAGGAAAAGATTACATGTATATAGGTATACATATATATGTGTATGTATAGATAAATGTACTACTAATCTCTGTTACTTCATCAAAAAGAACAGTTTGTGTTTTCATTGTTTGATTGTTTGATCATTTTTTTCATGCCTAAATCTTGTAATCTGAACAACTACTTTGATAATAACAATATGCAATATATTAAGTAGTTTTAATTTCCTGTTACTTTGTTTTGAAATTCTACATCATTTTTAATCCCTTTTTTGTTGTTTTTAAAATAAAAAAGAGACAAAAGAAGTGTAACTAAGACAATGGCATGTAAATAAACTCCCTAAATATTTGAAATAAAAATAAATAAGCAAATGCAAGCATGGATATAAAAAATAAAATAAGACACTGTTCATACAATAATGTCCTTAGAATGCATGATGTTGTGCACTTAACTAATAATTTTGTCCATATGAACTGTAATAGTCTTTCAACCTAAATATATAAGCTAACAATTAAAATGTACACATCTTTATATGTTGACAACAATAGCAAGTAATTTTTTGAAATGTATGTGACAGGTACCATAAATGCAAAGTAGCTGTACCAGGACATTAAGTGTATTTCCCTTGTCTGTTGTCATCAGCTCGATTTTGTGAGTGATACTGGCTTATAATTATGAAAAGAAAAGTTTAAAAATCTCATTAAATTTTATTCCTACAAAATTTAAGAAAAAGTTGAGTAAATTAAACTGGTAAATGTGATTTTAAATTTTGATTTTGAGAGGTTGCTCTTCTAATTCAGAAAATCTCGTGCTGTGGGAAGAATCGTTTCATGGATTTCCTATTTGTACTGATTAAGTACATACTCCATCTGGAGTTGAATATAATTAAATAACACTATGATTTCCAACATCTCTATTGTGCAACACATCCAAAATAATAACTGAATAAAATTATTTTATAAAATTTGCCTCCTAGTTACTGAAAAAATGTACATAAAACAGAAGAAAAACTCTGAAGTCTGAAACATTTATGTATTTTAATATAAAATGAAAATATTCTCCATTTATTACCATTCATTTGAATCTAATCAAGCACTTCAACATCCACTGAGTAATGATACTTAATTAAAAAAATATGGCATAGAAGAGATTCAGTTGAAGACA